>JAPWTK010001313.1:0-59645 GCA_029963805.1 Aromia moschata
TTCAAAAAATTCCCAAGACACGGCAACTTTTAAATGTATTTACCTACATTTTGCAAGTAATGTGAAAAATATAGCCCTTCAGGGGTGGCTGAAACCACCCTCGACATGATTTTTTCAAATGCAACCCTATGGCTTGCGACCCCTCATTGGTAAAGCTGGTGGAAAGAGGAATCCAACGCACTGATCAAATTTTAATTCTTAGTATGTTTGTAGGGTTGCATACAATTAAAACGTAATTTTATAGTTTAATTTATTTTTAACGCAACAATTTCGTACTCAAAATGTGTGTTGTTTAGTTTTGGAATGTAAACCTTACTTTTCATATGTCCACACAAAAAATTCCAAGCAATTTTTTGCCACAACTGATATTTGTTATTTTTTGCTAGTGTTTTTACAAGGTACCATTAGTAAAATTGAGGCACAATATCGAGAGATGGGTCATGTCAGGAAAGTACCGAGTAAGAGGCAGGCTGTTGTTGATGACGACACGAAGTTGAATTTGTTGCTTGCTCTAGAAGAAAATCCAATCACTCCAGCCCGTCAACTGGCCCGTGATAGTAATCTTAATCACAAAACAGTTTTAAAAATACTTAAATATGAGAAAAAACGCCCATATAAAATGCAAGCTGTTCAAGAGCTACTTGAAGATGATCCAGATCGACGAGTGGAATTTTGCGATTTATTGATGACTTGTATTGATCAAAACCAGTTATCTTTAGAGTGGATAGTTTTCTCTGACAAGGCTACTTTTACATTAATTGGGCACGTAAATCGCCAAAATTGTCGTTACTGGGCTGAAGAGAACCCCATTGGATGAGGGAACTTCATACTCAGCGCCCACAGAAAACTAATATGTGGGCCGGAATAATACAAGATAGAATTATAGGACCATTTTTCTTTGATGACACTCTTAATGGAGCAAGATACTTGCGTTTACTCCAGCACGAACTAATGCCAGTGCTATGTCATTTATTTCCAAACCCCTTAAACCCTAACTTGACCGACGAGAGGTTATGGTTTCAGCAAGATGGGGCCCCACCACACTATGCTGTCATTGTTCGTCAGTATCTGGACAGAATTTTTCCCGGTAGGTGGATTGGGAGGCGAGGTAATATTGAGTGGCCAGCAAGATCTCCCAGATCTTACACCACTGGATTTCTTTTTGTGGGGACATCTTAAAAGTAGGGTTTACATTCAGAAACCCAACAATAGCAGATCTGCAGGAAAGGATAAGAGAGGAAATCGGAAAATAACACCGCAAATGTTGCATAACGTAAGGGACGAAACCTACCACAGACTGGGATGCTGCCAACAAGTGAATGGTGCACATTTTGAACAATTGTTACGTTGAAAATAAATTTAATTTTTAAATTGTTTTAATTGTATGCAACCCTACAAACATACTAAAAAATAAAATTTGATCAGTGCGTTGGATTCCTATTTCCACCAGCTTTACAATGAGGGTCACAAGCCATAGGGTTGCATTTGAAAAAATCATGTCGAGGGTGGTTTCAGCCACCCCTGAAGGGCTATATTTTTCATATTACTTGCAAAATGTAGGTAAATACATTTAAAAGTTGACGTGTCTCGGGAATTTTTTGAACAATCATTCACCACCCCGCTAGCGAATATATTCCAGTTAAAGTCTCCACCGTGTATATTTCCTTTATAAATTCATTTTGTTAGTAGAGGGAAACACTTTGGAAAGTGGTTTTATTGTTATGATAGAGTATTTATTTTGTATACGCCACGCAATTATACAGTTTATTCCAAACGTATATTTTGAATGAATCTCAGTGTGTGTACGTTATTCATGTCCATTTTGAAAATCATGCAAGTTTTGGACATTACCATCGGCCAACATTCGCTGCAGGACGCGAAAGTTCGTGATGCTGCACGAATTAAGCAGGCGAATCGTCGGAGCACTGAGGCTTCAAAAGAAGCAAGAACTGCACGTAGGTATGAAAAATTACATGCAGAGGAAGAGTTTGAGAAGGAGGAAGGAATTTTGTACGGTGACTGAATTGCCGACTGACTGTAGGTAACATTTTCTTGAAAAGTTATAGTTAAAAAACTTTAAACGCGTTTTTCTCGAAACCACGTTTTTCGAGTTGGCGGGCGTGATAAAAAGAAAAATACTCGACCGATCTTTCTGAAATTTTAATATGTTGTTGTGCACATATTAATGCATGGAATGAACTACGGACATAGAGAGATCGGTATTATAGTTTTTGATTTTTGGCACGATTTTGGCCCCAAAAATTGGCCATTTTGTTAATTTTCGACCAAAATTTTTTCTTGTAACTCATTCCATGGCGGCTTCGATACTGATTAAAACCCCTTTTATGTATTTTTTTCAGATGTTTCAATGAGCCGCAATCACGCCCGCCGTGATTTTTTGCTGTTTTTTCAAAAAATTCTAGTGGTCATAAATCTCATAAAAAAAAAACTTTTTCAAAATGATATCTTGTTTTTTATTAAAATTATACGCATTTTAAAACATTAAAAAAAATTTTTTTGAAGGTGTCATGTTCCCTTAAGTAAATCCTCAAATTTTGGAAAATCATCAATTGAAAAATCTGCTTTAATTTCATAAAGGTTAATTAGGTACATTTTCCAAAAATTAATTTTGTCAGGTAATATAATATTAAGCAAATACCTACATACCTAATCTTTGGTAATCAGCTGATTATTATATAATACTTTAGTAAGTTCATCTTTTTGTAAAAAAACATTATAATATTAGTTTTTGTCTTTGGTACTATATTTTATTAGCAAATGTGTGGGGTTCAGCTATTTTTTTTTAAATGTCTTATTTCTGGAAAAAGGGGAAAAACGGGTACCCCGAGTTGGGACCTTCATGCGAATGCGAAACCTTCAGATCGCCAGATCGATGCTGTCCGTCTGCACTAGCCTCGCTTCCAACTAAAACTTGTTTGAAACAGTATGAGCATTTGTTTACATAGCCAAACAAAAATTTATGCCGTCACGCATGCCTAATATGTGATCGGAAACCTTGATAAAATATCAAGAGTTCCGAACGATCGGGAACTCTAATACTCCCTTTTCCAAGTTCATAACATCCTGTGCAGCGCCCAAAACATCGGAATATATTTTTCAATGATTACAAAACTTACTGACATATTTTTAAAATTAGATAAACGATAATATCGAAAATAAATTTACAACTGGCAACACAAAATTTACTGAAACGATATAAACGGCATAAAGGCAATTTTATATAATATATATGTATATACTGGATGATTGATTGAGAACTGACCCCTCCCCTCCATCTTCTTAAATATGTGCTTAAAAACAATGGGGAAAAAAATGAAGCTATTGTATATTTCAAAAACTATCAGAGATAACACAATAAAGTTTTATATCTCTATATGCAGACAAAATGAGAGATTACCTTTACATACATACATTACCATTTAAAAGAGTTGGGTCAATAGTTGACCCTGACACGTGAATTTCTAGCGCCTTAAAATATATAAAAATTGCAATAGCTTCATTTTTCTGCGAATTCTTATTGTAAATATTAAAGGAAATATAAGGGAGGTCAATTCTCGATCAATCACCTTGTACCCAACAACCACTGATTGCTAAATAGGTACGAGATTGTTTTAGAAAATTCGAACCAGCTGTTAAAGTTTATTTTTAGATGATCTAATATGATACAATCCTGTTATTCTAAAATAAATAAATAGTCTCCATTACTTACGAACTGACAGCATCTAAAAATATAGTACAATAAGTAATTTTTTCTGATAGATTTGTACAGATTTGTTTCCTGAAGGTTTTCTGAAATAATTTTGGGAACAACACAAAGTTCTAAAATTTTAAAATTGTCAAAAACCTACTTTGATGTAAATAATGTTTTATAGGGGGTTTAAAACATATAATAAAATGTAAGATTAGCTGTGTTATTAACTTAACTGCTCATAAACTTAAAACTTGTGAAAACAGGAAAAGCAAAATAAAACAAAACGGATATGGCAGAGAAAATTAAATAGACCTAGACTCTTAAAAACGTTCATTGAAATCGACAGAACATGTTATTTTCTCAATCTTGTTTTTTATTTCACCATATTTTTTAAATTAAAATCTTGAACTCTATTCTGTTACAACGTTATTACTGAAACAACTAGATATTTAGCTACAACAGAAACATTTATAATTACTTTTTTTATCGTAGTATGGAAATTACTTCAAAACAGAAATTATTCCATAATCAATATAATTCACTATAGCATATAAATAATCTGAAGTCAATAGTAATTACAGTACCAAATTACCGAAAGTAATAACCGATATTTACTATTGGATAAAGACCATAGATCATAGATAAAGACCATCATTTTTATCCTCGAGTGCACTATATACAGAGGTCAATATGTCTTATCCTATTTGTTTGTCCTGTTTCATTGCTACATACTTACGAATGTACATACCTACATACATTATGTTTCAAAATAAACTGCAAATAAGATCAACCCACAAGTGTTTTTGCACTCCTTCCTACGCACCATGTCGCTAGACTAAAGCTACTTCCCGTACTACATTTACTTATGTATGCTTGTATGTTACTGAACGTAAGATGAAAATTACTGTTTTGGAGCATTGGTTGCATTAATAAATTTGAATGTTAATGCAACACTACTCTTACTAGACTAGATTTACGTATATTCAGTGCATATTTACCTTCTTTGTCATATAACCTGAAGGCTTCTTTCAGTTCTTTTTTGCATTGCTTCGTCGTCCTCTTCAACAATGAATTTGGCAGCCAGCGTCACGAATTCCTCAAATTCCAGGCGTCCGGATTCTGTGACAACAAAACAATTTCAGTCAGTCTCAGGTAATTAAACTTGATAAGTATTGGTGTAGGAATGTTTTAAATTCTTTAGGAGTGTTTGAGATCATTTTATGGTTTGTAAAAGTAGGTACCTAGGTATATTCGGTTATGAAAACAGATCATTCATTTAAGGACCAGCTATGAATTTATTTTTATGTGTATATTAAATGTATATAATAGGTTCTACTCAGAAAGTTCAAATTATTAATTGTTAAACATTCCTTAGATTTATTCATGTAGGGGTAGTTATTTTGCAAAACAATTTAATGTAGGCGTAGAATTACACATATTAAATATGAAAATAAAATTTTACAGGAGTGTTCTAGATCAAACTGGCACTCTATGTCACCTCAAAGTAACATTGCACGTGAGTGCAGAGAAGTATACAGCGTGGAAAAAAAGTCGCGCATAATGCCTTTAATTTTTTAATATCCTTGTATATGAAAAAAATCACATATCATATAATCACATCACATAACCAGGTCATTTGCCATGTTGACTTCAACATGAATTAATTTAGTTTTTTCGCGTTTGGTTGTTATGAAGATCAACTTTATTTTTGTAAATGACAACCCGTAGATTTCACTTCAGCTGCTCTTTCAATATCTGAAAGAGCAGCTTTTTCTCTTTAGTGTATACCAAAAATCTCCCTGTAAAGAAATGTTTGCAAAAAGACCGTTTAAAGATAATTTTTTGAAAAATAATGTAATTCTGCACTAGCTGCTCTATTGTATTATTGAATTAAGAATGTAATTCTGCACTAGAGCATCTGCACTATCTGCAGAATCTGCCGAAGACATATTCTTGGTATTAGAAGTTCTGATGAAGAACAAGAAGCTGAAGTATAATAACTCCCTTTCTTTCCTATATACCCAATAGACCCAAGTGAATCCTTTCGTTTTAGACTCAGATAGTGTACCCCTAATCACTGACATATAAATCGTTATGTCTCCGTTGTCGCTCAAACTGGGTATAGTTCTTTACATTTCAAATACTCTCAGTTAAAAAACATAAGGAATTTAGATCCGGGGAACGAGCTGGCTATTCAATTGTACCTCTTCTGTCTATGTAAACTAAACTTCACACGTACTTTGATTATCTTGTTTTTGTTAGTTTCAAAGAGTTAACTTTAAACAGATTTTCGCGATTTTTTTTATATATACATATCTAATTTTAAGTGTACAGTAAAGAGAAAAGGCTGCTCTTTCAGATATTGATAGAAAACCTACAGATTGTCATTTAAAAAATAAAGTTGATTTTCCACAACAGCCAAACGGAAAGAGACAAAATTATTTCATGTTGATAGAAACATGGCAAATAAACTGATGAGGACATTTATTCAGGCCATTTTTCCATATACAAGGTTATTAAAAAAGCAGTGGCGGCTGGTGATAAAGGGCACAGGGGCACGTGCCCAGCCCAAATGTCAATAGAAAATATTTCTTTTGTGTTAATTTACTATAATTTACTGTTACAATAATATCAATTAATTGTATACGACAAACTATTCATATTCTAATTATTATTCCTTTTATACCACAAATAATGATTTTTATCACATGTGTATGACAGACTATCGATCGAGCACCGAGCCACCGTAGTCTGAATTCGCATCGAGCCACCGTAGTCGCATTTCGCGCGCGTGAGCGAGGGCACACAGTATCCCAACCCTCGTTTTTAATCTGACTTTTAATTCGGTGGACTTTTTATTGACTAATAAAGATATTACATACGAGATCCAAACGGAAATTAAACGGTTAGGAAGGCCGATACTCGATTTGATTATTTCCAAAACAGACGTAGGAAAATCGCGAAATTATTCACGAAATTTTAATAATAGTGTCTACGACAGATTTAAGTGGTTATGTGTCCTAAAAGAAACAAACTGTTTTGTTTTATTTGTTTAGTGATGGGTGGCAACCAAAGTGCATGGACTCAAGAAGGGGTGAGTGATTTAAAACATTTAAATGAACGAGCTTAGAAACGTGCTAGCTGCAATGAAAAACATTTACATTACATCTTAGATTTTAGTGTGTTGGGAAAGGTAGACATAAGGCAACAGCTTGATAGTGCTTATCGTGAAAATATAAGACGTCACAATGAAAATGTAGATAAAAACAGACATATTTTGAATCAAATAATTAGTTGTATTAAATTTTGTGAAACAAATCCGGGAATTTAATGAAAAGGCGATTAACAATTTTCTGAACAATAAGGACAGGGGGAGCTGATTTCCTCTACAAATAACGGTAAGATACCTATATCAAATTTTTTCACATGTCGCCACCCATTATTTTAATATATGTATTTAAGTCCTCAATATTCGTGACTAAATATTTCAAAAGCTACCAAATCCCAAAAATTATTCTTGTGAAAGTCTATATTTTTGTATACAAGAATTTTTCATTGAAATTCTGAAGTGTCAGTAAAACGCATGACCTTGAAAATTTAAAAATTTTCAAGGTCATGCGTTTTGCATTTTGATTTCGCAAAAACGCATGACCTTGAAAATTTAAAAATTTTCGCCTGCGGCGCCGTTGGTAGCTAATAAATAATCCTACTGACACACCCTGTGCCTACCCATGTAACACACCCACGAGCCGCCACTGTTAAAAAGTTATGTATGTATGTACGTATAACACTGGCCCACAAAATAAAACAAAAAGTTAATTTCCAGAGACCCCACCCATGTTTCCCCATGCATTTTTCCCGCTGATTCCGATTCTGTACTCAGAATTGGCCCATCACCTTCCAGTTTTTGCCTAACCTCAAAAAAGGCTCAAAATCAGCCGTCTTAAGTAATGGAGCTCTCAATAAAGGAAAAAAAAATCAACGGGCCCAGTTATTCATAAGTTTTTTGGATTGGTGAAACTGAAACCACAGTGAAAATTGGCCTTCAACCATTTGAGTGCACCATAACCTCAAAAAAAAAAAACGACCTTTTATTCGTAAAAATAGGAAATTTGAGGCAATAACGATGACAAATACATAACCAGGGGGATTTTTGGACCCCCAAAAGTGAAATCCGACACTGAAATTACACTGTCAGTACTAGAAATCGGCTGATCACCCCATTGTTGTGCAAAATGTCATGTCAGTGAACAAATTTTGGAAAAAATGTCTTTAATGCTCTACCGTAGGTCTTATCACAGTGCCGTCTATCACTGGGAATGGGATAAAATTGCATTTTTCAAGTGTTGGAGTTTCCTCGATAGAATATGCCAAACCTAGAGATTGCGAATTTGCGCCAGGAAAGTCACAGGGGGGCGAACGAGTATGATTGAGATTGGAAGAGAATCGTAGCACAGCACTCGAATGGTTTTTTGGATGCTACATCAAGAATCTGAGGGGAGGAGTTCATTCTTTAACTTTGTTGCGTTTTCTTTTATCCTCAAATGTCCTGTGCAGTGGGTTACGCGTGCGTTTAACCTCCCCTTGCTCTTCACTATAGTCCCCTAAGTTCTTAAGAAAATAGTCTAGGTGTGAATCCATGAAGTGTAATTTTATATTCATCAAACAATCCAAAATTTTAAAAATTTTTACCATCTGCGCTACGGTGTCTCTGTAATTGGGGGCTTTGTCGTTTCCTAATAAATGTCTTGATACATCTCGAAAACTAATCCAGGCTGCCTTCTCTTGCTTGCTTGCCATCGTCTCTACAAAATTGTTGTCTTTAAACATGTTTGTTTGTTTTTAAACAACCAAAAAACCATTCGAGTGCTATGTCACGATACTCTTTCAATGAGTGATAGACGGCACTACGATAAGACCTACGCTAGCGCGATAAAGACATTTTTTCTCAAGACAAAAAAATTAGATTTTTTTCCTTTATTGAGCTCCATTACCGAAGACGGCTGTTTTTGGGCCTTTTTTGAGGTTAGGCAAAAACTGGAGGGTGATCAATTATGTCAATTATGAGACGGAATCGGAATCAGCGGGCAAAAATACATTGGGATACATAGGTGGGGTCTCTGGAAAATGACTTTTCTTTTATTTTGTGGGCCGCTGAATACATACTGGCAAGGGTTCTAATTTAATAGTGGGATTCCAATTTCCCAACAGTAACCTCAGTGTCTGTCCTAGCTAAATAGAACCTAGCACCACTTTAGTGTTGAAGAATAGTGTAAAATTTGCTTAAATAATCTTTCGAAACGGCTTTTTCAAGCGAAATAAATAAATCAATTCCAATGTGTTGCCACTAACTTATTTATGTATGTACATAAATACACACATTTTTAAACGCCCCGAGTATTCTGATTGCTCTAGTCCGAGCATTCTGATTGATCTATTTAGTACATGAACACTCAGTAATAAAATTTAGAACCGATTAGAATTTGTGTTTAAAAGTTTTTTAATTAGCTCAATTAAAATTGGATACAAGATTTGTTATCAACCGTATTTACACAATAAATAAGCTCAGACTTTTGTTAGATAGTTATTTATGTTACTTTGCGTAAGGATTGTACATGTAATACAAAAAAAGATGAAAGAGATGATAGAGGATTAAATGACTGATGGTCATTTTTCTTTTTCATATTTTCAAATTAGAGATGAAAATAGAGAGAAGATATCTTGGTATAGGTATAGCTTTAGATATAATATCTGTTAGTAACCTACAGAATACCAAGAAAAGATTTGCCCGCGAATTGCGCACAACGAACGTGGTACGAGGTAGATCGAACATACCCGAGCGATATATGAGATACCCGCAAACAAATAGTAACATACTGAACTTCTTGAGGTTTTCACGGCTGTAGCTACAAAATAAAAATGGGCATAATTTCAGGCATTGTCTACTGCGGCCAGGGGCAAATCAACTTTTCGTGCACTGCAATATTATATTTATTTCATATAAGAAAATATATACTCACTGTCGGCGTCTACTTCATCAATGAGTTCTTCCAGGTTTTTTTGTCGAAAGGCTGTCCCATAAGACGAAGAATGTCGGCTACCATGTCACAAGGAATGCTACCAGATTTTTGATTGTCGAAAGCTTCGAATGCTTTACGTAGGACTGAAAAACAAAATTATTTAACATATGTGAAATTTTATTGGAATTAATAGGATACTATTTCTGAACAGTTTGATGTTCATTAAAGATGCCCCTTTTTTTTGTAATTGCAAATTACAAATACCTCTGACAATATTAACAATGACCATGCATATTTTAAACGTAACTAGAATGCTATTCCTAGAGGAACTCGAGGAAATTGTTAATAGTTAAATAGGTATGTAGATTGTAAGTGTAATAGACTAAGAGTATCATGTTGATTAAATACGTATAGATAAAGCTTATAAAATAGGCTTCTTGTATAGTCAATACCTAAAAACGGTAATAAAATATTGATCGACGTTTAGTTTTTAATGTATTTTAAAATTACAGTAAATTTTGTATAATTGTTTAACAAAGTGAAACCTATGAATGTACGATTGAAACCTATGTTCAGAGTTTTTCATTATATTTTGACTAGGGCATTATTCCTATTATTACCACAACTGTGTATACAAGGTGCGTTTAATAAATTATATTACATATGTTTTACATGCAGCACCCTAGACATTATTACATATTTGGGTCCCCCTTCCAAAGCTAATTTCAAAAAATTATAATGGTTAGGGTCCCTAGTGAGTAGTTTAGAAACTACAGACTTTTAAAGTCGTAGTTTTTCAACGGACTTGGCCTTTAAAAGATTGCTTACGATTTATAAATATTAGTATGTGTTTTATACCTATATTATGTCACCTTTGAATTTGTATTTTTTTCTGAGTACAAATATGTAGTAGGCTATGCTAGAGTAAATAAAAAAGTTGATTCTGACAGTAAATGCTATACTAAATTATTCAACTATACTAACAGATTCAACTTTTTATTTAGTCAAGCATAACATACTACATTTTTATTCATGTGGCTTATTCGCTATTTATGGTTAAGTATGTCACGAAATATTCAAAACATGCAACATTAGATAACTACTAATTTTAAAAGTATACTGTACTCATTAGCAACTCTCACTATTATAGTTTTTTTTTAAATAGGCTTTTCAAGCGTAATCCAAAAATGTAATAAAACACAGAGTATTCCATTGAAAAAAATGTATACCACATTTTACTGGACACACCCTGTATATAATTAAGGTATACATAGCATTTTCAAAAAAATCAGGTTCAACTCTGCATCTTTTATTTGAAACCTTTTTTCATATTTTACATATATATGATAAAAGGTAATACCACAGTCAAAATATAATAAAAAACCCTGTACCTATTCCGATATTAAATATCCTACAAAACCTACGTCAAATATAAGATTATATAACAACTTCCGCGAAACTTCGCGAAACACCGAACTACTACACTTTTCTCGACGCGCGTTTCGCCAACCAAGTTGGCATCTTCAGAAGAATATTAAAACTAAATTCTAGTATACACACTTACACTATTTATACTAAATTTATTGCCACGGTTCATAGAACCGTAACTGTCTTTGTTTATCAGAGCAAACAGTGGACTGGTGGGTATCGGATTGTCCTTCCATTGTCCTTATTCATACTACTGTTAAACTTAATGATTTCTAAACTTTAAAAAGCATCCAACTGTCTACTGTTTGTTACATTTCTAATTAATTCTAAATTATTTATGTCTATCCTATGGTTGTTGTTAAAAGCGTGTTGGGCAACACAAGATTTTTCTGTTCTGCCGTATTTCAAATGAGTCATGTGTTCTTTTTAAATCTAGTCAAAATATATATTTTTGTTTGCCCAATACACTTTTGATCACAATCTTTACAACTTATTTCGTATATTCCTGACTTTTCGTTATTGTCGATTTTGTCGATAACGAAACGATGTCGATAACGAAAAGTCAGGAATATACGAAATAAGTTGTAAAGATTGTGATCAAAAGTATATTGGGCTACAAAAAGATCTATTTTGACTAGATTTGAAGAACACATGGCTAATTTGAAATATGGCAGAACAGAAAATTCTTGTGTTGCTCAACACGCTTTTGACAACAACCATAGGATATATATAAATAATTTAAAATTAATTAGAAATGTAACAAACAGTAGACAGTTGGATGCTTTTGAAAGTTTAGAAATCATTAAGTGTAACAGTAGTATGAATAAGGACAATGGACCGATACCCACCAGTCCACTGTTTGCTCTGATAAACAAAGACAGTTGCGGTTCAGTGAACCGTGGCCATAAATTTAGTATAAATAGTGCAAGTGTGTAGGCTAGAATTTAGTTTTAATCTTCTCCCTGAAGATGCCAACTTGGTTGGCGAAACGCGCGTCAGGGTCATTTAATCGCATAGTCACATAGTATAGCCACTTGTGATGAAACATGGGTACACTACTATACACCAGAATCCAAACAAGCGAGTATGCAGTGGTGGCAATAAGGAGAAAGAGCACCAATGAAGGCGAAAACAAGGTTGTCTGCAGGAAAAATGCTTTCGACTGTTTTTTTTGGGATTGGAAAGGTATTCTTTGCGTTGACGTTCTCCATGATCGCCGAACAATCAATGCAGGCTATTGTCAACTTTTGGATAGGAAAAAAGCTGTATATCGCACCAAAAGGCGTCGTTCTCCCATCAGGAACGTTGTTCCTCTCCATGACAACGCCAGACCACACATTGCAGACATAACTGAGGCCAAGCTGGAGGAAATGAACTGGGAGCAGCTTGAACATCCTCCTTACTCCTTACAGTCCAGACTTATCGCTGTGCGACTACCATTTGTCTGGAAAAAGCTCTGGGGGCGAGATATTTGAAAATGACGAAGAATTGAACAGTTCATGCACAACTGGCTGCTGGCACAATCTATCACATTTTATGACGACGGAATCAAAAAGTTGCCGATTCGGTGGGAAAAATGTGTTTCGGTTGAAGGAGAAATAAAAAAGATAAATAAAAATAGAAATAGAAAAATAAAAAAGGTAGTTTTTGAATGTTATCTCAATCTCAATCAATTTTATTCTGGAAAATTCCGGCGTATATTTGACTTGCCCTCGTATATGTTGAAAATGAATGAATGTTGAAAACTACATTTCGTCAGGATCACACGTCTAGAATATAAAATGCAAAAACAACAGTTGATGACACGACGAAGAGTTAATAGAGTTTGTTTTTCTATAGTTCACTAATGATGTGACTTTAATATACTCGTATACAGAAACAGTCGACCTAGGTGCTTATACACTGTGTAGGTTCTACACATGCGGAAATAAAAATTAATGCATGTTATGTATATTAGAACACGACAAATTATAAAAATATAAACTAATATACCGATGTCTTACATAAAAACGTGGGGTACGAGTAATTTTTAATATTTATTGATGAGTACTAGCATCTGGCTAATGTAGAAACGCTACTTGGATTCCATTCAATTTTTTTAGGATGAACTTAAAAATATCGACACATGCCGTTCACGACAGTAACGTAAAATGACGTCCAATACCTGTAATAGTAATTTTAGACTGAAGCTGATGTTTTACTTAAACATGTACGCGTTGTGCACATCGTGTAATTTTTACTTGTATTCAAAAATAATATATGCATTTCTAATATTTATAATCTTTTAATAATTGAGATATTTAAGAAAACTCAAAAAAAACTAGATATCAACTGATTAAATTAGTATCAAATCAATAAACAAATGGACGCGCAATGTTCAATAATTTCAATTTCAGAAATATTTGGAAATACAATAATGGATTACTGAATTGAAAGTGTACAGGGTGATCGATTTATCATAGGAAGTGAGTTTTTCTCGGAAACAACTGAGAGAAATTCATTTTTGTGTACTGGTAAATCACTTTTACTCAGATTCACTCAAAATGAAGGCGAGAATACAAAATATGTTTAAACGATGTTAAATGCCGCCACGTCTAAAGAATTTGTGAATGTGATTGTGATTCTTAACTCTTAACTTTAGCAGATTTATAAGTAATTTTGTTATTGTAATTTGATGTAGTTAAAAAAAAAAAACAACAGACAAAAAATTGACAACCAATAGAATAATTGTATCGACCAAAAATCCATATGAACACTCTAATTGGTCTATGGAAATACAAAAAAATGTAGCCTGGATCTAGTTATTACCCAATTAATCTAGAACTATAGAGACATTTGGAAATTATTTTCGACAATTTGGTTATATTAAATTCAGCAACAAAGTATTCCATTTTATCCGTACTTTCACGTGTTAATAATACTAGCACTACGAAATTCTCAATTCCAAGAATGACACCTAAAAACGCAGACAAAAACAGATAATATTTTCAAGTAACAGACGTCAAGCCAGACAAAAAGGAATAACCAGACAACAAGCAGATTTTCTAGGAATCACCGTCTGATGACCACTCAAAATCGTTGCGATGGAAACAGGATTCACGGCTTCTCTTTTCGCTTCTGCGGAGTTTTTAAGGACTGGCGGTCTGGCGACCATTTGGAACATGGAAAATTCTGTGTCGTAATAATTTTAGAAACAGCGGAGCGTCTCTGGTAAGTTGTAGATGTGGGAGTGCGGGTTTTAATTCGAGACGCGTGTTTATAAATTTCAGTTTCAGATTTGTGTTCAGGAATAGACTCTGACAGCCCGACATACACCATGTTTTAATGGAAAATGGTGGCATCGCAGAGGCAGGGGCGGTTCTAGGGCCAGCCGATCGAAGTCAGTACAAGCTTTTCACGATTATCGGGTGCCTATTGATCCGCCAAACAGAAGATATTCTTTTAGAGTAGAGTAATATTCGTCTTGGTAGGGTCTGAAGTACTCTTTTCACTATGTAAAATACCCATGTGACGAAAATAATAATAGTAATAATAATAAAAACGTTGTGTTTCAACTTAAAAAAAAAAAGGTTTGACCTTGTGTATGTGAATAACTTTGCAGGGACGGCTCTAATCGAAAACGTTTATATGAAAGACTTCCTTTAAAATCACTTGCAGAATTTATCCTTCAAACATTTTAACATAATTATGGGACACCCTGTAGAATATCCAATTGAGAAATGTCAATATTTTAAGGACATGTACTATGCATGTCCTTTTGTTACATCCTATGATGTAACATACATAAAACAAAAAAATCTGATCAGTGGTCAATTCTTAGTCATATTAAACCCTCATTCTGCCGATACTGCAGTTCTCCTTTTTCTTTTGTAAATTTGCACGACAAAAACATTTTGATTCTTTTTTGCTATAATTTTAGTTAGACGAACAAGTCAGCTAAATGAAACTAACGTACTTAGTCATAAAATAAAACAAAAACAAATAACACAAAGGGCAATACAAAATTAATACCAGTTGTGTCTATTTCATTTAACATCTCAGTATATTTCGCTAATAATTATCACGTAGTTGACTAGTTAGAAGTACTTGTAAAAACAGCTGTGATATGTAAAAAAGTCAAAACTGTCGTGGCAATAAAAAATTAGCTGATTATCATATAATTATTTAGTTAATTATCATGTAATTCCTAAAGTATTATTTTCTTCAGATCAATATCTTTTCATCAGACACCCTGTAGCAAATTTTGAAATTTCGTCATACTTTTGGAGACGAGGGTGTTAGATGACGTAATAATGTATTAATTTTATGTATTATTTATGTAATAATGTAACAATCTGTGTTCTATTTTTTAACTGGTGTAACCGTAATCTTGAGTATTATATAGTTCTATATTATATCCTGAGAGTAAATAATGTAAAATACGTTGTAACTGTTTATATAATTAATAATAGTAATTGTAAATTTATATAATTCGACTATGATCTACATTTTCGTACACCTTTTATGTTAAACAAAAAGTTGGTAGGTTTACAATCGTCAAAACGTTTATTTCTACAATGTATTTTACTCCTTTTCCCTTAAGAGTTCTTACTTTAACGCGCTTATATAAAAATGTTTTCACAATGCAGGATGAGATGAAATAAAAATGGACCTGGTTCAATGTAGACTGATTTTGGCTTGTCAAACCATTTTTCAAAAGATCATTAGAGTTTGCTGTTAGACTTTGGATTGGACTTTTTTGTTATACCTATGTTTATTATATTTAGCTATAGCAATACTAATTAGAAAATCTTTTTTTCTTTGCTGACACACTCTGGTTAGTGGGTAATTCTAAAGCTCTTCTAAATTGCCAACAAAAAATACATGACTATTGAAAACATGAACTATATTAAAATCACATCATCAATTTTACAAGTAACAACCTATAATAAAAAATGTTATCCAATCGAGGTTCCAAAAAAAGCACCATCAAAATTGTAGTAAGTTTTAAGTCGTATAATCTTAATTTTACGACATAGCGTAGACTTAAAACATCGAGAAAGCTGTAACAGAATTTGCGAACAGTAAGAATAGAAATTTATTGGTTTACTGAATGGTTTATAGAAGTTTCGTGTTTGTAGTTTAATGGGCATCAATTTCAGGAGTGCCCGTCACTAGTAAACTGTCTGCTTTGATCATTGGGCATACAAATTCCCGTTGTTTACATACAGCCGCGGTACAAGAAAGTGAAGTATGAACTTATTTTTGGTCCATAAAACTACAGACTTATTGTTAGTGCTTTGACCTTGCATTACGTTTCCAAATTCCGAAAATACGATCAGCTTGGGTACAGAAATATGCAAAGGAAAGAGAGATTAGACACATTCGGGTGAAGGCAATTTGCACCAACGGCACATTATATTCTTGTACAACTGAATGAGTGTACAATTTCTTTATATTTGAAAAATTTTCCGAAAATGTTATTTTAAATTCAATAAACACATTATAGCATTAATAGAGTAGACTCATAGGTATACAGGGTGAGTGATAGAAAGTATTTGGGCCCCTAGAAATATCTTATTATGACGAACTTGACGAAAATACTTTCAAGAATGTTGTACTTCCGGTTATACCGGAAGTCGGCACCGACTTCCTTATTTTAAATGGAATTGTAGCTTTTTTATTCCGTACTTCGATTCTACCAGTTATTGAAAGTCGATTTTCATGAGGTTTCCCTGTACCTATCTGTTACCGTTTTTGTTATTATCAGTTATTTGAAATTTTGTTCAGTAGTGCCATATCATTTGAAACTATCTGTAGTTGTCATTTTAGAAAATTAAGTATCGATATTAGCACTGTGGTTAGTAGAACTCTAAAGCCGTGCAACAATGCTTTTATTATTTCTCAATTATATACAGGGTGTTTAAAATGGACTACATTTAACGCAGCTTCAAACTATCAAAACTCAATTTGTTTTAATACGATGCCACATATTTTACTATACATTTTGATGTAGAATTAAATTCTCCATCGATCTATAGCAGGGCTGTAGCTAAGTCGCTACTGCTGTCAGGGCCTTACTTTTTATAGCCAGAGCACGTCTTAAATTTTTGGGATCGGGACAAGGGGGGCACCCGGAAAAAATAAAGGTGCGCCGGTAGGTGCGAAAATAGCGTCGCAGGCGAAAATTTTTCAAAATTTCAAGGTCACGCTTTTTCCTCGCATTTCAGAATTTCAATGAAAAAAATCATTTATGCAAAAATATAGACTTTCCCAAGAATAATTTTTGAACTTTGATCCGGCCATAAAAAATAATATAAACCGTGGCCGGGGGCTCACCGAGAAAGTTAAGGTGCTCACTACGGCCCTGCTATAGTAGCATTCTGTATTTAATAGTTAATTATTTAGCGTTCTTTAAAAATTTGCTTATAACTTCTAAAAAATTGTTTGATTTTTCAATAGCATGTCATGGAAATGATAACTACTAACAACGCTAATATTACTACTAATGCTGATAATTATTATGTTTTTCGCGTAGCTTAGCTTCATTTCATCTTAACATGCAAAAAAGTGAGTGAACAATTTCTCGAAACTTGGCCATTACATTATGTCACAGAAGAAACTAAAATTATTATTAGTTATAACTACACCTACTCACCTACCACACTTATTATACAGAATAACTTGTATACTTAATGGACAAAAAAAACTTGTATAATTTGTATGTTATTAAATTATGTTTCGATGTTTTGAATGACATAATATAATGTAATGTAACTAAAAATTCCACACTCATAGTATCACTACCATTTATTTCGTTCCAAGTATTTTAAATGTATAATAAATTATTCATCAATAAATGAAATCCAATATTTTTTTATATCGTCAATATGAAAAATAAAACATATTGGATTTCATTTATTGATGAATAATTTATTATAATATATTATACACTTTTGTTAAATTAAACAACATTTTCCCTACGCGTAGTTTCTTAACTAAACAGCCATAACAAGGATGTAATGAAATACGTCTTATACAGTGCTCGTATATGTTTTGATGTTGAGAGAGCATCGAAGTATGATGTATGGCACTGAAAACGTTAATGAACGAACAGAACACCACATACCTTCTACGTTAGTAGCGAGTTTTATGTTTCAGACATATTGTGGTAATAAACGGTTATATTCAGTTACTTACGTGTTTGCACATTACATTATTCATTTATCACAAGATACGAGACAGTAAGTTACGAAGTTAGTAGAGCAGAAGAAAGTTACTGTGTAGTAAAGTGCAGTGGCAGCTTTTGAACTGGCTGTTCAATTTGCGGTTCAAGGTGTGAACAAATACATATTCATATACTAAGAAGAGGCAGTGGCGGTTGGTGATATTTCAGTTAGCCATATCTTGAAAACGACGTATGGGACCCACTTCACTTTTTAGGTGATGACTGTACACCTCTTACAGAAGATTTATATCTAATAAAAAAACCGTCAGCAAAGTTTGCGAAAAAAAATTTCAAAAAAACTGCAGAACACCCTGAGATCTCAGTAACGCTCTGTGGAATATTTGTAGTATATTTTTTTCATAATCTAGAAACAAATATAAGGCGGCGTTTTTTCAATATGTTAAAAAATATATATTTTTTTTCAAAAAATTATGGCCATTTTAATTTTGGGAAACAAAATGTTTCTATAAAATTAAAATTAAAATGGCCATAACGTTTTGAAAAAAAAAATGTGGTAACAAATCGAAAAACCTCTACTTATATTTGTTTCTAGATTATGAAAAAAATATATACTGCAAATATTCTACAGAGCATTACTGAGATCCCAGGGTGTCCTGCAGTCAGCAAACTTGCTGACTATAACTACACCTACTCACCTACCACACTTATTATACAGAATAACTTGTATACTTAATGGACAAAAAAACTTGTATGTTATTAAATTATGTTTCGATGTTTTGAATGACATAATATAATGTAATGTAACTAAAAATTCCACACTCATAGTATCACTACCATTTATTTCGTTCCAAGTATTTTAAATGTATAATAAATTATTCATCAATAAATGAAATCCAATATTTTTTTTTATCGTCAATATGAAAAATAAAAAATATTGGATTTCATTTACTGATGAATAATTTATTATACATTTAAAATACTTGGAACAAAATAAATGGTATGCTACTATGAGTGTGGAATTTTTAGTTACATTACATTATATTATGTCATTCAAAACATTGAAACATAACTGCCTCGAATATGAAAAAAATATACTACTGCATAAACAAGCAGTAACAGTAACATTAGCACAATCATTTCTATGACACGCTATTGAAAAATCAAATTATTTATTAGAACTTATAAATGAATTAAAAAAAACTAAAGAATTAAAAAAACTATTATATAGGTATAGGAAATGCTAGTACAGATCAGTGCAGATATTAATTGTACATTAATATGTAAAGTAAAATATGGGTTATTGTATTTAAAATTGAGTTTGGATGGTTTGAAATTATAATTAAATAGTAGTTATATTTTAAACACCGTGTAAATATTTTAGAGATAATACAAGCATCATTGTACAGCCATTGGGTTCTACTAACAACAGTGCTAATACCGACACTTAATTTTCTAAAATGACCGCTACAGATATTTTTAAATGTTACGGCGCTCATGGACAAAACTTGAAAAACTGGAAATAAGTCAAAAATGGTAAATATGGGTATAAGTAAAACTCATGAAAATCTACACAAAATAACGTATAGAATCGACATAAGCACAATATATACTATTCCATTTAAAATAAGAAAGTGTCGTCAAGTGTGTCATAGGTCTATTAGCTTCTGTCCAAATTTTCAAAAATCAGTGATTCTACAACCCCTAACATTTTCAATTAATGGTTTCGATCAATCACCCTGAATGAATTTTAAAATAAATAATTGATATTCATTAAGAACATTAGGTGAGGTGGCACCTCACCTCCTTCACCTGAAAAATCCCCACTTATTTTACAATGCAGTTTTAGAATACTGTTTTAGAACAATTGGATGGTTCAACATCTGATATCTTACTATAAATAAAATAACTATAGATTTATAGATATTCTAAAAAAGTAGTTATATGGTGTTCTCAGGGTTTCTTCTTCTGACACTGGAATCTGCTTGCAGTAGGAAGAGTAACATTGAATCGGTTCCATTTTAGAATGTTAAAGGAGCGAGCTAAAGTCAACGAACACCGTTATTAATGAAAAGGCAGAGACTTGGCTTGTTACCAATACGTTGAAAGTAAAACGTTGTGAAGAAATTGGGCGGTTAATTATTAAAAACTTATACGGGGTGTTTTGGGACAGTAACTTCGGGAATAGATGTAATATGAGTCATTTGATGAAAAATGTTAATGCACAACATACCCCGGAAAGTGCGTTATTACTGATATATAGGGTGTTAAAGCTTTGTAAAAAACAACGTTTTTCGAATTTCTCGAGAACGGAAATAAATCTTTTCCCTGGAATTTAATGCAGAGGACAAATGTCTATAGTATATCCAGTATTACAAATCAACCCGTTGTTTGTATTATGCACAGTGGCGTAAAGAGAGTGAGGTAATCCCACGTATTAACCACTAACTTTTACGCCAATGACAAAAATGGTAATTTCTGATTTAAAAAAAATTACATGTTAACGCTTTATTTATGATATTTTGAAATCGATAATTTTGATGAATGTTGAGAAATTTACTTTAGAAGGAGGAATTTACTAGGACTGCTACGGTACAGGCTGGTGCACCCCTGTAGTCTCCAAGGCCAACCTCCCTCGATCTACGTCGCTGTGCACAACTCAAACATCAGGCTGGTTTGTAAATAGTTTACTATGGATAATAGATTGCCCATCACATGAAATTTCCAGGAAAAAATATTTTTCCGTTTTCAAGGAATTCGAAAAACATTGATTTTTTTTACTAAATTTTAACACCCTGTATCTCAGTAAAAACGCACTTTAAGAAGATTGTGGTACATTAATTTGTTCCATCAAATGATTCATACCATCAGTTCCCAAAGTTATGGTTATTGTATAAGATGTGATGTTTTATCGCACTCGTCATGGATCACTATGGAAATAATCACTCGTATTTAATGTATTAATTCTAAACGAGGCCTTAAACCTAATGTAAATTTTTATCATCGGCTGGTCTAAACATAGCTATATTATATATTTTTAGAATGTGGAAATTAAGTTATTCGGAAAAATCCTGCAACATTTGTAGTTTTCCTTTTTTTCTATCTTATGAAGTAAGCTTTTTAAAGGTGTGGTAAATTATAAGAAAAATCCCTGACCCTGAATCACCATCGTCTAAAAGAAAAACTTTAAGACTTTTCGATAAAAGGATGTATTATTGAAAATTTGTTTGTTTTATTACTCTAATAAAAAATGTATTTTGCTGTATTTTAACATGTTCCTAGATCATCACTGCCTAAAGGGAAAAGATTTCTTTATAAAAAGATGTATTATTGAAAATTTGTTTATTTTGCAGCATTTGCCAGCGATAATACGATAGTAAGGCCATAATTTAACTAACCAACAGCTGCATGAACGCGAGAAAACACGTCGCATCAAATGACATCTCCTACAAACCTACTCCCAATGTACTTCTATGCCAAAATTTTATTTCGCGTGTTTACATATCTTTTAATTTTGACTACTAAAATATTTATAACGTTTGCGTAATAATTCAGTATAAAATGCTTGCGTTAAATTATCAAAAATATATAAATTTTGTGAATTTCGTGAGAGGTATTCGAAATATGTTGATGACTGCGTATTTATAGATTTTATAGTAAAGATCTTCTAATGAATTGGTCTACGCAATTTTAAAACAGGTAGGCAAAAACTAAAAAGTTTAGTGGGTAGTTGGGTGGCGTATAAATAAGACTGCACGCATTAAACATTCATACGCACATAAATTACAACATATATGAGTCGGATCAAAATAACTTGACTCCTTTTTACTGCGATGTCATAAACGTTTAAATGCAAAGCATCAGCGTAGTTAGGTTTTGGAAAACATGCTTATAAAATATTCTCAGAATATTTTTATCGTCTGTGGATGTATATCCGCCCTGTTTACGTTCTTTTTTTGGCTCCTCGAAGTATTTAGGAAAAGTTCGGCCACACACCATGTTGTCGAACTTTTATAAAACGAAATATATTTTCTGTGGCTACAATATAATATATTTAAAAAATTCTCAAATTTTTACCAGTACCCTTTTGATACCCACTGTAAGTCACACTAACTTTTTAATACCAACTCTCCTCATTTTTATGAATATAGTTTAATTAATTTTCATAGAAAAAATTTAAGGTTCAGAGGTTAAGCAGTGTATGTCAGTAAATGACAGAAACGAGATAAATTCATGTTTTAAAAAGTGTAATATAGAAAACTACCGAATTTTATAAGAAAGTGAAAATACTAATTTCGTATAATTTGTACTGTTTGTATTTTTTTATTTTCAAGGTATCTGTTTATTATCTCAGTAGTTGCTGATACTGAACGATACTGATTTAGTATCATCTCATCAACTCATTTAGTATCATGAGTAGTTGCTGATACTGATTTCCACGATAGTGTCACACAGTGGCGGTTGGTGATATTTCAGTTAGCTATATCTTGAAAACGACGTATGGGACCCACTTCACTTTTTAGATGATGACTATACACCTCTTACAGAAAGGATTTATAGTGAAAAAACCGTCAACAAAGTTTGCGAAAAAAATTTCAAAAAACCTGGAGCACTCCCTGGGATCTCAGTAACGCTCTGTGGAATATTTGCAGTAATTTTTTTTTTTCATAATCTAGAAACAAATATAAGGAGAGGTTTTTCGATTTCTTACAAAATATTTTTTTTAAAATATGGCCATTTTTATTTTAATTTTACAGGAACATTTTGTTTCCCAAAATTAAAATGACCATAACTTTTTTTTCGCTATAAATCCTTTCTGTAAGAGGTATATAGTCATCACCTAAAAGTGAAGTGGGTCCCATGCGTCGTTTTCAAGATATGGCTAACTGAAATATCACCAACCGCCACTGGTGTCACAAAGTTTTGAGTATTGTCAAAATATTTCCCTTTTAACAATTTACAACGACAGATTTTATTTGGGTTATTTCAATAAAACAATCTTAGTGTAAAACAGGATTCTCATATAAATTTTCATATCATATCGCGAACGTGAAAAATGATGAAGAACTCGAAGAGGTGAAAAATTTACCAATCTTAAATAATACTTGAGATTGATGGTGTGATGGAAGATAGTGCATTATTAAACCTCTCAGTTAATTAGAAGTTTAGGCATGATATTATGAATTAAAATTTAATTTTGTCATTTTGTCAACAACGATTTGAGAAAAAATACTGTTGTCCTGAATACTCTAATTAGTTTCTAGGGATTATATATTATGTAGTTCAGTTTAGCAGCAGAAAAAATCGTATCATCAAACTGTTCAGAGTATCTAAAATCTGTTTTCTTCGCAAATCGTTAAGAGAACTTACCAGCAATTTGTTCTGGAGGGAGTTCATCCTGAAAATAAAAGAAATGGTTTCTGATTAGTAAATTTACTAAACAATAGATCGAAAAAATACGTATATATGTATATACATATTACAAATCTTGAATGACGAATATGTTATTAGTGTCAAAAGAGTGTGATATGATGATGACTGGTAATGTGATACCGTTGGGCGATGTTATGAAGGTAGTGAATGAAGGGAAGTGCAAGCAAGTTCAAGTACATTTTAGATTTATCTTTTATTTGTTTAATTTTTTTTGTATCAGAGACTTTTTATTATTAATTAAATTAAAAGTTTTCAAGCAGTTTCTCAAAACATGTAAATTTTAGTTTTCTAAAATTTCTTATAACAATGTTTTTTTCAAGGTTTTGTTTAGAAACGGCTTTAGAAACTTAATCAATACCTATTTAAATAGTAACCAAAAGTAGTGTCGTATTTGACATATAAGTATACATAAATATGTATGTTAGTTTCAGATTTCGTTAAGTTATTATTTGTATTATATGTATTGATGCAATTGATGAAGAAGTGACTGATATTTTAATTGGTAATCTCATATTTTTTTAAATTTACAGAAAAACGTATTTTACATAATGATCAGTAGTTATTTCCCTATTAAATTTTGACTTAAATAGAGAGTTAGAGCAAAAGTAAACATGCGATATAAAATTCAGATCAACATTTCCATTATATTAAAACGTTATAAATAAATATTCGTACTGTATGGATCAGGAAAATTAATATGAAATTCACATTTTTGTTTATTACTGGCGCATG
Organism: Aromia moschata; assembly: GCA_029963805.1. Classification (NCBI taxonomy): domain Eukaryota; kingdom Metazoa; phylum Arthropoda; class Insecta; order Coleoptera; family Cerambycidae; genus Aromia; species Aromia moschata. The sequence goes on from JAPWTK010001313.1 coordinate 24,491, forward strand.
CACCAAATTTTAGATTGTGATTTTATGAGTGATACTATACATACTAATGGAATAATTATTTGCAGTTAGTGTAGACAACAGATTAGTAATTTCTTAGCTGAACCATATTTTGAAATAAAACGCCACAATTCAAAACGACACAACTTATGAAAAACGTAAGGAATTTAAACAGCATGACAGAAGATAATCATTTGCAGATTAAATATCATGATTATAATGAGCCATTCAAAAAAAGTCATCAAATCTGGCTATGAACCAGAGAGATGAAGATGGGAGTTATATCGAAACTCGAAGCGAGACTTTGTTGTTGTCAAACTTTTGTGTGACTGTCAAAACTGTAAAATAAATAATGGAATTCATTTTTAATGCAGAACAGAGGCTTGTTTGGCTTGCAATTTATTTTAGAAATGGCAGTAGAATCAATGGAAACTGTAAATATTCGATGAGAGCTACATATGAGGACTTCGGGGAGTTTTTCCAGAATCAGTTATTCATTTCGACCCTTTAGCCGGTCAGTAAAATGTTTCCTAAATTTGTACCGGCAAACTGGAAGCGTCAATCGGAAACAAGGATGTGGCAGACCCAGAGTAAGGACAAAAGAAAACATTGAAATGGTTAGAAAAGTGATAATGAACAATCCAAGAACATCAATTAGTCATGTGAGTCAACAAGTGAATATGGCCTATACAACAAAAAAATAATTTTTGTCCATATCGTTTGCAATCCATACATGAAATTCTCAGAGCGGACGAACCTCTAATGGCGGCACCTCACTTGGCGTAGCGTATTCGAATATTTATTGTATTTGCCCAAAAACGGCGATGTGTAGAGAAGCTATTCGCTATATTATGCTTTATTTGTACAAATAACGAGAATAGCGTTAACAGCAAATATGCGTTTCCGTCCACTTGTCGGTTTTCAATCACACATCAAAGAAGTCAAATAAGGCGAACATTTGCGGTAACCGTCCACACTTGGTTCCACCAGCGCCGTGTTCGTCATGGTCTTTTAGTAACTTTGTACTTATGTAGATTTAACATGTATTGGTAATAAGAAGCATTAAGGTAATAAGCTGTTGTCGCTGTCAACACGTCCGTCACTGTATTCACTGGTTCTGAATATTCAAGCATATTTGGCATATTTGAGTATTTTGATATATGTGTGGATGGCATGTTTGGAATATTTGCGAATACATCAAATATTTGGACAAATACAGCGATACTCAAACACAAATACGCTACGCCAAGTGAAGTGCCGCCATAAGATTACAATTCTGCCAGCAGTTTATTAACCATTTTAACAATAACGCTGCTGTCTTTGAACATTTTTTTTTTACTGATGAGGCTTGGTTCCACCTTTCGGGCAATGTTAACTCTCAAAATATAAGACTGGAGTGCAAACAACCCTCACTTTTATAGCAACGCATTGTCAATACAGCTGAAAAAAATTAGTGGAACACCGTGGATACTGCAGTATATTATTGACTCTTTTGATTATTGATTGAGTTAAAACAAAAGCTCACGTATGTACAAATATGGGCAGTCGTACGTTGTCTTTAATAGTGTCTTATTTATTCGAAATTGTAGTTTGTTTTTTATTTATGTTTTTTATATACCCGGTAAAAGTACCCATCATATAATGTGACAGAATTGACAATTCAATAAGGTTATAAACTTAAGATTAAGAAGAGAATTACGTCTCTTTTTACTCAGCCAACTTTGATTATGTTTTTTCTAAATGTCTCGTTAGAATATATGATACGACCCGGAGACATAATTAGTTTCAAATTAGAATCGGAGCCAAGTTATTATTGTGGACATCTTGTGTGAAAGTTGATAATTAGATTAATTGTATTAGTAAGAAATATTACTGTAATGAAATTATACTGTTTTCAATTGCCAAGAAATTCAATATGTAATTTTATTGGATTGAAAACACACTTCATTATACTTATTAGATTAGACTGAAGTTGTTGGTTCCGTTGAATGTTGACCCGAAATCTCTTTTTTGTTGTCAATTAAATGGTTTTTCTTCGAAACATTTCTTCATTCTAAGCAATTTAGATCAAAATTCGAGGCTTATGTAGATGTTCATAATTTAAAAATAATTTAATTTTTATTAAAACCCTCTGTCTGTTGTTGAAATATATTGTTTCATTGCAGAATAAGAATGGGCATTTGTCGACATGTCTCAGGCACATTTAAGCACATTTATGAATCCGTCACAACTCTCATTAATAAATTATTTGGCTGTCAAATAAAAAAAGACGCAGACTGATGTAAGATATGCGATATTTTTTTTAGAAATCCATGACTAATGGTCTTCCAAGTATTTTAATGTATATTGAATTATATTTTTCCCACGTGAATTTTACGAAAATAGATGAACATATATCAATATGTGTTCTGTGTAATAGCGATCACATACAGCAAACATAAAAAACTCGCCTAACGTAACGTCAAAACCTTCGTTAGTTATGCATGACAAAAACTGTACTCTTGGAAGCACTGCACGAGGCGTGTGAACACAAAGTATACTATTCTGGCAGTCAAAACTGTACCATTTTGGCGCTTTACTTTTAATATACCTAAATCATATGCTTTATATTAAAAGTCGTCAGCCAAGTAATAATTTGTACATTTTTATTATTAAAATTGTATTAATTGCAAAATTTTGTTTGGCTTTGTATAAAGATATTGTCAAAACCATAACTGGTATTTTCATAATCAGAAGAATCGTGATTTTTATGAATAGTGCATATTTCAGATAGTTTACAAACCCGTCACAGTTTTAACATTAACAAATTACTTGGCTGACAAACAAAAAAGTCCTAAACTGCTGTAAGCAAAATTATATTTTTTTGGTTGCCCATGACCAATTGTATTCCAGGTATTTTAATGCACATTGAATCAGTGGCGGTTGGTGATATTTCAGTTATCCATATCTTGAAAACGACGCATGGGACCCACTTCACTTTTTAGGTGATGACTATATACCTCTTACAGAAAGGATTTATAGCAAAAAACCGTCAACAAAGTTTGCGAAAAGATTTTCAAAAAAACTGGAGCACTCCCTGGGATCTCAGTAACGCTCTGTGGAATATTTGCAGTAAATTTTTTTCATAATCTGGAAACAAATATAAGGAGAGGTTTTTCGATTTGTTACAAAATATTTTTTTTTTCAAAAAGTTCTGGTCATTTTAATTTTGGGAAACAAAATGTTCCTATAAAATTAAAATTAAAATGGCCATAACATTTTGAAAAAAAAAAAAAATTGTAACAAATCGAAAAACCTCTCCTTATATTTGTTTCTGGATTATGAAAAAAATTTACTGCAAATATTCCACAGAGCGTTACTGAGATCCCAGGGAGTGCTCCAGGTTTTTTGAAATTTTTTTCGCAAACTTTGTTGACGGTTTTTTCACTATAAATCCTTTCTGTAAGAGGTGTATTATAGTCATCACCTAAAAAAGTGAAGTGGGTCCCATGTGTCGTTTTCAAGATATGGCTAACTGAAATATCACCAACCGCCATTGCATTGAAGTATATTTTCTCCACTGAATTTAATGGATGGAATGGAATGGATAAAAATATGTGTTCTGTTTAACATCGATTACGTAAAAATAAATAGAAAAAAGAGACTCGCCTCACATTCAAAGTAAATAATCAAATTTTATTATCATCTTCGCACAATATGTTATAATTAGTTATGACACAAGCGGCACTCTTGAAAGCATTGCATAAGACAAATGCGAATTTTCGAAAAATGACATGTATTTTGAACATATCTTTTTTGAATAATGTACTGTACCTATGTTATCTTTTTTTTAATGTACATTTTATGTCCATTATATGAAGATATTGTTTCATTGAACCACAACTGGTATTTCTTGTCATGGCTCAGTTTATATGACTAATAGTATTTCAGGTATTTTCAGGTATCGTTTCTATAAAATAAGCAGAGAAAAATTTCGCATCACACTAAGTAACGTCCGAAATTTCATCCTCATCTTCCCATAAAGTTTGTCGTGAGTGCCAAACTGCACTGTTGAAAGCACTGTACGAGGAATGTGAACACTGAGAAAAAATACTCATATTTAAAGTCGTTTGCCGAGTAATAATTTGTACATTATTATTATTGAAATTATATTAAATTTAAAATTTAGTTTGGCGTTGTAGAAAGATATTGTTTCATTGTCAAAACCAAAACTGGTAGGTATTTCTTGTTATGTCTCAGAAAAATCGTGATTTTTATGAAGAGTGCACATTTCAGATAGCTTACGAACCCGCCACAATTTTAACATTCACAAATTACTTAACCGCTATAAGCGAAATAATATTGTTTTGGTTGTCCACGACCAATAGTGTACCAGGTGTTTTAATATATATCGAATTATATTTTTTTTCACTGAATATATAATCAAAATGAATCTTGGACGTATATCAATATGTTCTCTGTTCAATATCGACTACGTAAGATACACAGAAAATAGAGGACTGGCCTCACATTAAAAGTAAATAATCAAATTTTATTCTCATCTTCGCACAATGACTCGCAAAAACTGCACTCTTGAAAGCATTGCATGAGACAAATGCGGATGTCGAAAGAAGACACGTATAATTTTGTCTGTTGGCTTTTAATACACTCGTAAATCATATGATTCGTATTAAAAGTCGTATGCCAAACAATAATTTGTACATTTTTATTATTAATCGCATTATAGTTTTACAATTTTTACAAAGGCACTCTTGCAGCACAACCGACATATCTTGTTATGGCTCAGAGGAATTATTATATTATATATATATTTTTGTTTGGCGTTATATAAAGATATTGTTTCATTGAACCATAACTGGTATTTCTTGTCATGGCTCAGACGAACAGCGATTATTTTGAAAAATGCACATTTTAAATGGTTTACCAACCCGTCATAATTTTAACATTAACAAATTACTTAGCTGTCAAACAAAAAATGACGTACAGTGATGTAAGCGAAACGATATTATTTTGGCAATCCATGACTAATAGTCTTCTACGTATTTTAATGTACGTTGAATTATATTTTTCCCACGTAAATTTTATCAAAATAGATCGTGGACGTATATCAATCTGTGCTCTGTGTAACATCGATCACGTAAAATAAACAGTAAGCAAACTCGCGTCACACCAAGTAACCTCCGAAATTTCTTCTCTCATCTCTCATCTTCGCACAATGTTAGTTATGCGTGAAAAAAACTGCACTCTTGAAAGCACTGCACGAGGCGTGTGAACACTGAGAAAAATGCGGATTTTCGAAAAAGGACATGTACCATTTTGGCGATCGGTCGTTGGGGGGTCGCCCTTTGCTGAATTCAAGAGACGCAGAAGAACTAAGTTCCCCACGGTTAGTTCCCCTTATTATTACGCCCGCCGGAGTTATAGCGGGTTTCTAGTCTCCGCTCTCGGTTCCTATAATTTCGGATAATGTTTTGCGGGGCGTTTCACGTCCCACACGCATCTGGTCTCAGGCGAAACGGCGAGGCTATTTGAAAACGGCAGCAAAATCAAGTATCCAGTATTTTTAGATTATAGTTAAAACAAATGCTGCTTTTCCCTCGATTCCCTTCTATTTATTTGATATGCTCATTTAACAACTTATTTTCGGACCACTGCCGTTACGGCGACTTCTCCGGGTGAGATGTGTTAAAAAAAAACAAACAAAAAAAAAAATTTAAGTCGATGAATTGTCCCAATTATTTAATTTATCATATAGCTTTATAAAGCATTTATTAATAATTTCCGGTTTTATAATAGGTATAATCGTAGAACATAAAATGCGTTCAAAAAAAAAAAATGGAAAAAAAGTGGTTTATAGAAACTTAAAAGGCATGTCGTTTCTTGTTGCGGGTGTTTTTTTGTACAACTGTCACTATGAGTGTAAATTTTTAGTCATCCCTCTTTCTCATTAGATCATTAGATCATTATTTTACAGTATTTATACATTAAGAATTTATACGTAATACTTAGAATAATTTCTAGGAAGAATCTCAAAACCAAAGGCGAAATGTATTCAATGGAAGATTGTTTAGAAGAGTTTCGCAATGAGTTCCATGATATAGTGTTCGATTACATTACTTTCCAGTTTGAGTGCAACGTTGTGTGAGTATTTTTGGATAAACAGGGAGATAAAAGAAGGAAGTGTCTGACTATGAGAACGTACTCCAGTTTAGTTGCTATAAAATCCCGTTTGATTGCTAAATTATGTGAACATGGCTTTGACAGATGCATAAAATCAGACAATTGTAAAAATACCATATGGTACTATTTTATATGTACGAGGTGTGTAAATTAAGTAATAAGACTGGCAACGTAGCGCCCGATATAGCAACTGCAGAGACAGTACTTGAAAGGGCGGTAGGTTAACTAATGTAATTCACCTTCAGTACAAGTTTGAACTTGTTAAAGTAATTTGTTTTTTCTTTGTGACTGTTTTCGTAAACGTTTTTTTTTTCTAGTGCGATTTAAAAATGAGTGATTCATTTTGAGCAACAGTGTGTTATCAGGTTTTGCTTCAGACTTGGACACAGCGCAACGAATACTTTTATAAAATTTCAAGACGCCTAGGGACGCAGTTTTTTTTCAATAGCCCAGGTTTTTCTGTGGTTTAAAGCATTCTCAGAAGGAAGAGAGTCGATTGAAGATCCAATCACGCAGCAGAAGGCCTTCATCTTCAAGAACCGATGCAAATGTCGATAGAATACGGGATCTTGAGCGTTCGGATCGTCGGTTGACGACACGAATGATGGGGGAAGAGTTAAAATTGAATCACACCACTCTTCATCAGATTTTGACCAACGAATTGGGGACGAAAAAAATCTACGCAACAAAGGTTCCAAAAAACCTTTTACAGGAACGAAAGGATATCAGGAGAGAAAGGTGTCTTGACTTTTTGGAAGTGATTGAAAATGATCTCCATTTTATGGAACGTGTCACTGGTGATGAGACTTATGTGTTTGAGTACGACCCGGAAACCAAGCGCCAAAGCATGGAATGGCACACTTCAAGCTCTTCAACACCCAAAAACGCAAGAATGAGCAAGTCGAACATCAAATGCATGCTGATTTTTGATAGCCAAAATTCTGGGAATTGTCCACAAGGGGTTTGTGCCTTCAGGCCAAACAGTAAATCAACACTTTTACAAAAAAGTGTCATGCGTGTGAGACCAAACATCAAGAACAACTGGATATCCATCACGACAATGCTCCTTCTCACACAGCCATTTCAGTAAATGAGTTTTTTAATCAGTAAAAACATTCCTGTGGCTCCTCAGCCTCCTTATATGCCTCACTTGAGTCCTTGTGACATTTTTCTCTTACCGATATTGAAAAATCACCTCAAGAGAAGTCATTTTGGGACCATAGACATAAACATTCAAACGGCTGCAACCGACCAGCTGAAGGCTATTCCAGTATATGAGTTCCACCACTGCTATGAGGAATGGAAGAACCGTCTCCAACGCTGTGTGTCTTCCCAAGGAAGTTATTTTGAAAATACTGAATTGTAATTCTATTCGAATAAAGATTTAAAAAAATCAGTCTCATTACTTAATTTAGCCACCTCGTACATTTACAACAGGTGCTGTACCTTTAAATGCAACTGTTTAACCGCTTTAAGTGGCCCCAAATACGAAATGGGTTTAGATATAGGGATGTTGGAGGTCTAATTGGCCCACAAAGTTTAAATACGCTAAACTTTTTTTTACAGAATTACATTGTTTTACAAAACTGTTTAACTGTTCCGCTACCTGTAGATTTTGATTATCGAAAGGCGGTCTAAAATTGATTTTTACGAAAATAAAATTCTATTAAAAAAAAAAACTTCTTATATAAATAGAATCGAATATCGAACGTGGGGGAACTGTCGCATTCTCCCAAATTAAAATAAAATAAATGTGATAATTACATCACGTTTTCTTTTGTTTTAAAACGTATGGAACAGCATGTAGGCTTTCCCATTGTTAATGATAAATAGCCAAATTCAGTGCCAGCCAAAGCTAGAATTATAGCTAGTGGATTTTTTTAGACGTGAATTGTATGAAAATCTTTAATCAAACTTAGATGGCGCTTCCGAGACTGATGAGACTTCCGAGATGAGACTGATATTTTAAAATATTTCTATTCGAATAGAATTACAATTCAGTATTGTCTCCTTCAAAATAACTTCCTTGGGAAGCCACACAGCGCTGGAGTCGGTTCTTCCATTGTGCTGGAACTCATATAACTGGAATAGCCTTCAGCTGGTTTGAATGGTTACAGCCGTTTGAATGTTTTCTATAGTCCCAAAATGACGCCCCTTGAGATGATTTTTCATCTCGGGAAAAGAAAAAAAGTCACAAAAACTCAAGTCAGGCGAATAAGGAGCCACAGGAATGTTTTTACTGGCTAAAAACTCATTTACTGAAATGGCTGTGTGACAAGGCGCATTGTAGTGATGCAACATCTAGTTGTTCTTGATGTTTGGTCTCACACGCAATGACCCTTCTTCGAAGTTTTTCAAGAACCTCTCTGTAAAAGTGTTGATTTACTGTTTGGCCTGGAGGCACAAACTCTTTGTGGACAATTTCCTGGCTATCAAAAAAGCAATCAATCTGCATTTCATCCTGCAAATCATCCTGCATTTGATCTTCGACTTGCTCATTCTTGCTTTTTTGGGTCTTAGAGAGCTTGAAGTGTGCCATTCTCAATTCATTCTCATTCTGTGTACTCAAACACTCAAGTTTCATCACCTGTAATGAGACGTTCCATTAAATGGGGATCATTTTCAATATATTCCAAAAAGTCAAGACACCTTTCTCTCTTGGTGCCCGTTTGTTCCTGTAAAAGGTTTTTTGGATCCATTTTTGCGCAGATTTTTCTTATCCCCAATTCGTTAGTCAAAATCTGATGAACAGTGGTGTGATTCAAATTTAACTCTTCTCCGATCATTCTTGTCGACGATCTGAACGCACAAGAGTCCGTATTCTATCGACATTTTTATCGGTTGTGTTGTGCCCAAGTCTGAAGCAAAACCTTATTTGCCTCATTATAACACCGTTGCTCAAAATTAATGTATTATCAATAAATCAAAATTTTTAAAACGCACTAGAAAAAACCGGTTTACGAAAACAGTCACAAAGAACAAACAAATGACTAACAAGTTCAAACTTGTACTGAAGGTGCATTATATGTTAACCTACCGCCCTTCGAAGTCCTGTCTCCGCAATGTTATTAGATCGTGCGCTACGATGCCAGTCTCATTACATAATTTAAACACCTCGTATATATTAGAAGAAACCGCGACGAATAACATAATGCAGATTTTCAAAAAAAATAATTGAAATATAAATCTCAGAATACAATGAATGTCTATAGATATTAAGTTTTCGGTGTATTAATGTAAAAAAACATTTAAAGAAAATGTATATATATATATGTATATAGTTATATCAGACAATCACTGCCAATTTCTTATGCTCTATGTAGGCATAAAATCTACGACTTGTTAAAACATTGCCTTTTCTGTGTATCTACTCGTGTATACGAATGTATAAAAATAATCACAATTATGACAGTAAAAATAAGGATAGTAGTTTTAAACTTAAATAGTAAAGTATTGTCCTAGTTTTTTTTATGGTATCAGTATTTTTTCATACAGGTGTAAAAGGAAGAGAACAAGGAATGTTCAGGTTTCAATATTCCTGAGGTAAAGAAAGTTTTTGGTCATAAAAAACCTTTTAAAAGAATTTAATTTGTTATTTTCATTTAGTTTTAGTTGTAACTAACCCAAAATACTAGTAGATTATTTTCTTACTACGAAGTTAGTGATATTTATTTTACTACCGTTTTATGGCACATTCTAATTCCTATATTTATCTTAATGTACATATTTGCGATCCACCATGTATTCCGCAATAAACTATATGTAGGATTTTAAACAATGCCATTATAAATATATAAAAAAATCTCAAGTTGGCATGGGACGGAGACTAAATCTGAGAGATTTTCCGGCTGATTTTAATATTAATATTCACATAAATTAACTGCGTAATTACATAGTGACATTAAACATTATTTATTTTTCCTTGACTGACTAACTTTAAGTATTTCCATAGCACCGTTTAATTATAGTATCGTTGACATATTAGCTGCTATTGTTGGACCATCTTTTTTAAATAGATCGAATTATTCACGATTTATGCTGATTTTTGGCAATTTCTGCCTAGCTGCAAATAATTTTAATTATTTATTATAATTTTGTTTTGTCTAATTTATACCTGACAGTATTAGGGGCGCTAGGCTGCTTTTAGGTCTCCTTCAAAATTCATTGTAAGTAGGTGGAATTACTTTTTTGAAACTTAAAAAATAATATCCAGTCGATTCCAGACCTAACTGAGCGGTTCCGAACTCTATCGACTCACGTGTATACAAAAATGTACAAATGAGAATACTCAATATAAGAGTGAAAATAGCTTAAAATCTCCATTTAAAATGTATTCACATTTGAATTAAAAAAAAAAACGTAAACTTAAGAATTTTAACTCCAAAAAGTCTGCAAGCTTGCGAGTGAAACGAGTTTCAGGTTTCGAAGAATAGATTTAAGGTCTGTCTAGAATTCAGGTTTTTGAGGTCACATTTAGAATTCTTTGAGGTCACATTGATCACAGTAAGATGGAGTTTTGCGCCAACCTGCGTTTTTTTCGAGGTGAAAGTCTTGGGATTATGGTTTCTTTGGTTTAAGAGTAAATACTGCTTTTTTCGTTCATATCGCGTGGCTCATTTGTATTTGTGCCCTTTCTGGACACATTTGCAAGTCAATACAATACAGAAACGCTCCTTTGGGCTGAAAATAACTGAATATTGTTTCTTAAATTATAGAAAAGTTATTCCACCTATTTACAGCGATTTTTAAATGGACCCTCATCATGTACAAACGCGGATCGTTCATTTTTTAGTCGATCGCACATTGTTTACAAAATTTACCTTTATTTATGTAACATTCATTATAGCTCTCATTATCGTATCCAAGTAGGGTCCATTCAATTTTATTTATTTCATTGTTTTACAGAAAATTATGCAAAACAATAAATTTTTGTTAACAAAAAAAATGTCGTGTCAAAAAATATCTCTAACCTCATTTCTTAGAGATTCTTCAACATCTAGATGAGTTAGATCTGATTGGCAACATTTTTTTTAATAAATATTGTCAAACTGCGTTCCGTAAGGAGCTCGTTAAAGAATAGTTTTATTTATATATAAGACTGACACAAGTGAAAGTGTATCATCATAATACGTATTAAAATCTACCTCATTTTGAAGTATTTGGGTCTGCTTTTTCTACAAGTTGCAATGAAATGAGAATCAGACTGGCAGGTCAAAGAAGATAGAAATAATGATTTTCTGTGTAGAGTAGAACGTTTTGGGTTTTGAGCCACATACGTTGTATACTTTTTCAAATTATGTAATGTCTATTCATTAAATACTGGCAAAAGTACAAAAATAATCGAATTAATTGAGTGTAGACAAAGCGTCTAGGTCAGCATCATAAATGTAAAAATAAAAACAAATTTATAAATACTTTCCTGTATAAGCTTCAGGATTATTTCATCAATTTTTTTTTATTTCTGCGCAATATATTCAGGGTACTTAATACATTCAGGGTTCAATAGTTTTTTATACACTATGAAAATTTTACGTTCATTGTTTATCTTTTCAAAATGGTATATTTATATTAATTGTCAAATACCAATTATTAATAAAATAGCCTTATTTTTCAAACTGGCGCCAATAGCTCATAAAATTGGGCTTTTACAAGTTAATTGCTTCAAAGTTTAGTTCTGCTAGAGAATAATACGGGAGATTAATGATCCTGGAACGATATTTAACAGAGTTGATATATTAATTATTATTTGTTGTCCACGTACAAAATATTGCATTTTGGCTGTCACCCAGTGGTAAACGTATTCACGAACAAAGCAGTTATATATAAATAGAATCCTTATACGAATCCTTATAATATTAATTATCCTGAAATTGAGCGCTAGAAAAGAATTTGAACAAAAAAAAGCAATAAAAAGTTTTAGTAATAAAAATATTATTTGGGTTCCGTGCTTTGTTAGGTGCATGTAATCTGAGTACTAACACATAACCTGGGTTAAACGATGATGATGGAACGATGATAAAAAAGGATGATGCTTATTTTCTTGATTACTTAATACTGTGTCAGGCTTTAATCTTTTGTTGCATAATACCTATGAAGTTAAAAAAATAATAGTGAAGTAAGAAACACTAAAAGCTGACGCCGCGGTCGGACAACTTTTTTTTAAATTGAGTCACGGACTCAAAGTTTTTTTTTGTTTCCAAAAGATGAAAGATGCAAATTATGGATGTGTATTGCAAAATGTCAAAGGAAAAATCAATTATTTTCCCGTGAAAAAGCAATTAAAACCATAATTGTTGATTTAGAAATTAAAAACACATAAAAAAATATAAATAAAAAACACATTTATTGTTAAGTTTACAAAGGTTTAACCAAAACATTTGATTGTTTTCCGAATATTATCGCGAAGTACCATTAAATGTCGATACTTCTGCCAAATTTAATCAAATCGAAGAAATAAAATGATAAATACACAAAATATTGAAAAATAATTTAAGGATGTTTCTTATATAGGCATATACTTTGGTTTTTCTGTAAAGTTTGGGTTTATAATAGTCACTTCACAAATTTGAACTGACGTGCTTGTATTCGAAATTTATTATTATCCACAGTCACCACAAAATTGTTGTAGTAAAATGAAATTACGATTATATATGAACATTAACAACTTTCTTTATTTAAAGTACTCGGATTGGGCTTTGCCCTACCTTCATGAAGGCACGTTTTTCGTGAAATTCATAGATTACAGTTAAATATGTTGTTAGAAAAAGGACAAAATAAGGAAGTTTCAAGTGAGTTGCAATAACGTAATATTATTGGTTTTGCTGTATGTACCTGTATGCTAAAGTATGCCTTTGATAGAAGTGAAGAACATTTTTTTCATTGTCATTAAAATTAGATCTTTTTACTTTTAGTATGTTCAGAATTGGAAAACATATTTTCCAATCCACATAAGAATAGTCCAATTCCACATAATAATAGTCGTTGTACTGTAAAAAACAATATTATAGACATAGGAATGCTAAATTCTTTTTCCTGAAATGTACCCATTTCCAGTATTATGCGAATTTTAGGAAATTCAAAAAGCTCAATCTCTCGAGAACCGTGAGACTTTGTATAAATTTAAATGATGTACAAATTGTTACTTTTGGTCTACTATATAATCTATTTCAAGAACGATATCCACCCTTGGAACACCCTGTCCAATAATATGAAAAACATTAAATAACATATCTACAATATCTATACTTTCACTAAAAGAAATTGTCGAACAACTTTTTTTAGCTCCATAGCTAGATAACCAATTAATATAGAGTGACCATTTGTCTAGATTTATGCCTAACGGTCTTTTTTCTAGGTTTGGTTTTCTAAGGTCTTGTCCAGCATTACATGCGTCCGTCAAAATTACAGTCCCTGGCCATATTATTAGACCCATGCTGAAAAATCACATTTTTGCCATTTTAACTACACATCACGTTCATTATTAGACAGTTTTAGTTAAATTATGAGAAAGCATATATTATACAATGAGTTTTATTCAAAAAGTAGTGATTTACATTAGATTAAAGCATTTATGTTAATGAAACACGATTTTTCGCCAAAATCAGTATTTTGTATGGCCACCTTTAGCAGCCAACACGGCTGCTATACGACGAGGCATGCTGTCAATGCAATTCTCAATCTTTTTCCCTGATCTCTACGTTATTTTTCCAGGTGTCATTGAATACACGAATCAGATCCTGCTTGGTTGTAGGAGCATGCTTAGAAACTTCACGTTTCATAAAGTCCCAAACATTCTTTATAGGATTCATGTCTGGAGAATTTCCAGGCCAGTCAAGAACGGTGACTTTTTTCTTCTCTAAGTACGTTGATATACGTTTAGAACGGTGGCACGGTGCACCATCGTGCATAAAAATAGGCTTCTCGCGTTTTTTGAACCATTTTTTCATCGTTGGAAGTCGCTGTTTTTCCAACACTTTCTCGTATTGTTCTGAATTCATTGTACCTTCCACGATGTACAGGGGCCCTAGACCTTTCATACTTATTACAGACCATACCATAACCGAAGGAGGATGTTTTATTGTTGGAACAATACAATCTTTCTTGTATTTCTCATTCGATCGACGCCTAACAAACTGAGCCTTTTCGACCAATACTTGAAAAGTGGATTCGTGTGAGAAATTTACCTGTAAAATATTAAAAATACCGAGGATTGTCACAAACTTTACTACTAAAATTGAATTTATAATAGGAATTTATTGTAAAATTACTTTTTTCCAGTCATCCGTTGTGAAATTATTATACTTTTGGGCCCATCTGTAACGTTTTGTAATAATGGCTGGTGTGAGCCTAGGTTTGCGTGCCGGTCTTCGGGAGACAAGACCTTCTTCAGCTAACCTTCGTCGTAGTGTTCTTTCAGAAACTTGTATTCCTGCTTCAGTAATCTGTTTTTCCAAAAGATTCAAGGCCATTTTTCGATTTCGGATGCATATATCACGAATTTTTGATATACTGTGTGTCCTCTCGGAAGTTATTCGAGGACGACCAGACGCACCTTTGCGTTTGACCTTTAAATCTTCGCCAAGGTCAATCTTTTTTTTAAATGCTTCACTGAACTTCGAGAGACATTTAAAATTTTAGCTATTTCATACTGGCTCATGTTTTTAGCTTTCAACATACCGGCAATTTGGCCAATTCTAGTAGGAGACAAATCACGTCGTTTACCCATTCTGAAAATTACACAATTGTCACAAGTCGCAAGAGTTTTACACTATTTTCATAAAAATGAGTCAAAGCATCAATAAAGAACTTACTTCAGCAATGTTTGGGTATTTCACGCAATGGAAATAGGTATTTTACACAATAGAGCCTGTTGCACTGTATTTGACGTTTATTTATTTACTTTCAGTTTATATTACAGAACTGCTGCCATCTACGTTTGAACGTGGTAACTGTATGAACAATTACATAAAATGTTACCATAAGTATTAAACTAAAGGTTTTACCAACAAACGTTAACAGTCTTGCAATGAAACAACAAAAAATGCAGTGAAATATTCATTTTTCAGCATGGGTCTAATAATATGGCCAGGGACTTATTGTTTAATGGAGACGAATAACCATCTGTCTCCATGGGCTATGCTGTAAATATGAAAATGTACGAGAACATGCGAATATTACTTCAAAGCATAACAAAACTTAAGATAATAAATGGAATATCTGTGTCGATCTAAAAGTTGTTGCACTACTTGCAGGACTGCAGACCACCAAATATTGTTGTTTTTTATGCGAATGGAATAGCTGAGCCAGAAACCAACATTATGTATTAAAGAATGGCGGCTATGTGGAATGGCTATGCCTGGTTTGAAAAACGTCCTTAATGAACTCTTAATAGAGCAGCAGAACATTTATTTACCTCCTCTGCATATAAAACTAGGGCTCATAAAAATTGTTAAAGTATTAAATACAGAAGGAATTGCTTTTCTTTATTTGAGACGGAAATTCGCGCGTATAAGTGAGGCAAAGCTTAAAGAAGGAATGCTCGTTGGGCCGCAAATACGAGAGTTACACTTTCGAGAAAAAAAATAGGGTGTGGACTGCCTTCAAAAATGTACGTAGCAACTTATTAGGTAACAAAATATCGGAAGCCGGAGAATCACAAAGATCTCATTGAAGAACATGTCCAATCTTACAAGAAGTTAGGTTGCAACATGTCAATCAAGCTGCATTTTTTTCACTGCCATTTGGAATTCTTCTCTGACATTTAGGTGCAGTTTTAGACGAGCGCGGTGAACGATTTCGCCAATAAAATGTTAAATGGAGGTTAAATGGAGAAGCGGTATACCTAGTGGAAAATGGATCCCAAACATGTTAGCGGATTACTGTTGGGCCCTCAACCATGATACCGATCCCGTCGAATACAAGCGAAAAAAAGACCATAACATAATGCATTGATTGTATTATACATTTTTCGATACAAAATGAAGTATATTTTTCAAAAAAAGTGATTGTGTTTTTTTTTAAATCCTATGGTTTGGATTTGTCATATTTTATATTCTTTTTCCCTTCTCTCAAAACGTATGGCTGAACTCAAACCGAGCTCGTTTGAATTCAGCACATTACAGTAAATCAGGGAGCGACAAAAATTTCAAAATGCAGAATAGTGTTTTCAGTCAGTCAAACACTACCTACATTTTATACGTCATTTGATTCGACGTCTTCTGGTCACTTAACCTAATAAAGCTGTCCTAAATCACGAAAAAATGGACTCCCGTTACTTGGTTATAAACCGTTGGCGTATCAGCAAATAAAATAGTCGTAAAAGAAAATCGGACGGACTAAAAACTTTTACGATGACAGCGACTCGTTACGCCGACTATTCGCCTTTCAGCGCCATGAGCGTCACTCGGCGAAAAGTTTTAAAATACGTCCGCGGAAAATAAGATGTTTACCCTACAAGTTTTTGAAGTGTACATAAAATTAATGGGGATTAGCGCTAAAAATATGACATATTTCACTAATATGAAAAATCGTTCCGACTTATATATCTGACCCGATTGCGTCAGCCGGCTCGCATACGAAAAGATGCAATTTCACAAGAAAGCGGAGAATATTTTTACGGTATACGTCAGTGGCGGCCCGTACTAAAAAAATGTGGGGATTGCAAATGGACGCTCATGAGAAATATGGAGCAACTGATTTTTGTTATTATTTGAGGTCAAATTTGAAAATTATAAACTTTAAGACTTTTAAAAATATTCATATACCATAGTCTGTTATATGTAAATATATAAAATTTTCTTGTATTATTCATAACTATGTTACAGTGTTATAATGTCTAGCTGAGCTTCAATGTTTACTTTTCCCGTGTAAAGTGTAAATTACAATAACATTTTTCATATACAGTGTATCTGCTTTTATTTATTTACAAATCCATATACACCTAATTTTCAAGATGGTTGATTATTTTTTTTTGTGTTAAAGAGTTAAAAATCAAAAACTGCTTCTTTCGTCCCTACTGTCGTTTTTAAGATGTAGTCCAATGGCTTGGAATGATTTTTTTACAGCCCCGAAATTCAGTATAACCATTTAGCGATTTCGAACCAGATAGCGATTCAACATAACATAGCATTAACTAGGACTCTTCTTCAAAAATGCTTCTTGCGAAATTTGAAACAAAAAAATACATTTATAAGGCGTTTCTTTCTATACGATTTCAATACAGATGAGAACCAGAGAAGCCCAAGTCTGGGGTTGGAACGTGTGGAAGGAAACACGGAAAAACTTCTTAAACAGGCATTCAACAAAAAAATAATAATTTACCAAATGTATTTAAATTAGGTAATTTTGTCATACAAATGGCACAAAAGATATACATATTTATTTTAAACATAAGAGACACATAAGACACGTTTAACCAACCATTAGTCAACCATTTTTAAATTATATTCTTTAACTTTAAGAAATTTGATAAACAACGGAGACATGTGTAAACTGTACGGATGACTCACCGTGTAAACTGTACGGATGACTAAATAAGAGACGAGCCTAGGCTACATTGCAGGCATCCGCGGGTAGGTTCCGATTCGTCCATAGGGTCTAGTTGGTCTGTGGATTTCAAATTTTGGCTAAATATTGAATTTGAAAGCCGTTTACACGAGTCAAGTCAAGGTGGTTGAATGTTATCTGGAATCGCTTACATTTAATTTTTAATAATATGGAAATATTATTTCGACTTTAATATGGATATGGAAATATTTTTTTCTACGACCGCTATGAAAAACAGCATTTTGCTCACACTTTACACAACTACAAAGTTATGTATTGTCTCAGTACCCGTGAGAAATCATTTCTCACAGTTCATTTCCCACACCTGTTCAATTTAAATGGGGAATCGTCGACATCAAAATGAACGTAGTTGGCCGCTAGTGCTTCTGTTTTAAAGTAATTATTGAAAATAATTGTTTGATCTGTCAAATCGTAAATATCGAATTATTTATAAGTAAAACAAAGTGCTTTAAATTGAATATATTTAAAAGCAAAATTTTAAAAATGAATTATGTATTCAATGTATTTCAAATAAATAATGTATCATCGTTTTTTTAAACATAGTTGTTATATAAAAATAAATGCTTGTAGTAAATTTCTTTCTACATTTTTATAAAAAAATGTGGTCGTAAAAAAAGTATAGTGTGCAACGTGCAAAAATACAATTTCTCTCTCAATAATGAAATTAGCCATTTTCTGCGCTTGTTGCACAATATACTATTTCCATATCACATTTTAGCTTGATTCAAAGTTTTGCTTTAGTTTTAGCTCACAGGGACTTGTTTCAAAACTTTTTCGACTGTCATTATTATTGAGACAAACCGTTACCGACCATGGGTAACGTTTTTGACCGTTATGACTCAATGTTACTTATTTGGAGTCACTAGTTATTTTATTACATTGCATCGAACAAGTCCCTGCGTTATCTGGTGATATGTTCCACTGATCACCAGCTACTGAACTCACTTATCACTGGAACAAGTTATTTTTTGATGACTGCTACCCAGAAACCAGTTACCAAGATTTAACCGTTTAGTACATCACTAGGATGCCTCTGCTATTCAACTTTGCACCTATTATTTTTATTTACGATAAAAATACACAAGCGATACTCTAACACAGCGGCCGACCGACTATTGGCTGAATAATAAATAGTTTGCAGTAGAATTCAACCTGCTGGATGTCTATATTAGCGAGATTATTATTTCCCAATCGTGAGTCGCTAATGCGGAAACCCTGTATGTTTAAAACATACATAGGTTGCTTCCAACGTTCCTTCGATACAATAATTGCTTCCTTTTTTTCGACAACATTTTTCGGATCAAAACCCGTTATAATCCTCAAATTAGGGTCAGTAGTGTTATCTGTGTATATGGATCTGGAAGTAAAAGTGCGTCAAAAACGTGTAAAACGACACGCCACATGATACATGAATATCTTTGTTAACTCACATTACCTCCATAACCGCCCTCTCCTCTCCTATGTACAACAAAAATACCATCCGCCAAATGAACATAAATTCAATATTTAAATACTTGGTTTGGCCCATCTATTCTAATCCCCATCCCGTACTCAAAGGGGGTGTGGAGGAGATGAGTAGAAGACTTCTTTAGAGCTCTTTTCACTGTGTGATTATTAAAATTTGTTAAAATATTTATTTATATAAGTTACAAACTTGTATATTTGCAGACTCCTATGTTATTCATGTAAGTATATAATATGTAAATTTGAAGTGGATATCTCGCATAGTTTGCGTATAGGCGTTCGCGTATAGGCAAGGCAAGGAAAAGTGTATTATCCTCTTATCCCCCAACCCCTTAACCGATTAAGCTCAAAAATCTAATCACCTCCAGACCTCGTCATAGTACATAAGTGTTCCAAATCTCAAGTTGATCCATCACGCGTTTTCGAGTTATCGTGGTAACAAAAAAAAATGGTTAACCGATAGAGAGACAAACGGTCAGATAGAAATTATTTTTCGCTTAAACTTAAAATCCTCGACACTTCAGAACATATTAGGCAGAATCCTAAAATGGATGGGTGCCACATCCACTCCATTATGTGGATGTGGAATTAAAATATAAGATTACAGCAAGGGCCATAGACGTTATAAAAGCTTAATACACCTTGACATTGGCAAGTAAACGGTTTCTTTTATGTACATATAGTACAGTTTGTGGATCTATCTCGGATTTATAGAATCGTGATTCACATGACCATTACACAGCTCCACAAAAAAAATAAAAAAATAAAAAAAAATACCTCCGGGGTCTGAGTAGGTGTACTATATGTTATTGGGGACACTGAATCCGAATCCGATGTCTATTTAACTCCATGTCATAACGATTTTTCATAACCTCAAAAAAAATGCTTAATAATGAAATGTCTCGATAACTCTAGCTCTATAACTCCATGAAAATTGAAAACCATAAAAAATAAAACCCCACACACCTTAATCCTTCAACATATTTCCCCCACAACGCCACAACCCCATAACCTAATAACCCTATAACCCCGTAACCCAGAAAATGAGTAAAAACGACACTTGTGAGTGTCTTAGCCCTGACGCTTCGTGTCTACGAGCTAGATGTAGTAATTGAGTCCTAAAACTACATTTATATCGATTCTACAACACCTTAGCCCCATAACCTATTAATCCTATACCATAACCTAATAACCCAATAACCACATAACCCAAAAATGTGATTACAGCCCTGTCTGAGGGCCGTATGTAGGACTTGAGATTTGACACCCCATTTTCTTCGATCCTTAATCCTATAATTTTACAACCCACAGCTGCAAAATCTAAGGAGAATACTGCTCAAATTAACTTTTGCAATTAAATTAAAATTTGCAACCACTCCTTTGATATATCACATAAACCGGGAACCAACAGGTACAGTGAAAATGTCGGTTTGGTGTAAGAAGATCACAATTAGAGGTTCATTTAAAAACAGTACTGCTTTGTAGTCCATGCGAAATGGGTATTACTCCGAATTGGCGCTGGCTGGTATTACTCCGAATTGGTGGATTACTGCTGGAACTTAAAGAGAGATACTGATACAACCCATAAACGACGTTCGCTACGCCGATCAAAGCAAGATGAAAATGGATAGCGTCTATCAATTTTTTGTTTATGTATCTAGGAGTCATATTCCTTATTTAGTTGAGATACGGGGATCACACCCTAATAAAATGTCTCCAAAGTGTGAGGCAATTGGACACACTGTAATAAAGCACTCCAAAAAATATGAGGCAAGGGAACATACTGTAATTAAGCACCCCAAAAAGTGTGAGGCAAGGGGACAGACTATAAAAAAGCACCCTGAAGGGAACAAAGCCTTCTATGTCCTCGTCGTTGTTCCTGGGTTCGGCAAAATGTAGGCACCACAAATATTAAATTTCCGAATTCGCAGTAACAAATAAATTCCTTCATCACACCCGCAGACAACGAGCGTGAGGGCTGTAATGCTTACAAATGTCGTTATCACAAAATTTTTGGGTTATGTGGTTATTGGGTTATTAGGTTATGGTATATGATTAATAGGTTATGGGGTTAAGGTGTTGTAGAATCGATAGAAATGTAGTTTTAGGTCTCAATTACTACATCTAGCTCGTAGACACGAAACGTCAGGGCTAAGACACTCACAAGTGTCGTTTTTACTCATTTTCTGGGTTACGGGGTTATAGGAT
Organism: Aromia moschata; assembly: GCA_029963805.1. Classification (NCBI taxonomy): domain Eukaryota; kingdom Metazoa; phylum Arthropoda; class Insecta; order Coleoptera; family Cerambycidae; genus Aromia; species Aromia moschata. Next base: position 45,905 of record JAPWTK010001313.1, read on the forward strand.
TATTAGGTTATGGGGCTGTGGCGTTGTGGGGGAAAGATGTTGAAGGATTAAGGTATGTGTGGGGTTTTATTTTTTATGGTTTTCAATTTTCATGGAGTTATAGAGCTAGAGTTATCGAGATATTTCATTATTAAGCAGTTTTTTTGAGGCTATGAAAAATCCTTATGACATGGAGTTAAATAGACATCGAATTCGGATTCAGCGTCCCCAAAAAACATGTAGTACACCTACTCAAACCCCGAAGGTATTTTTTCTATTTTTTTTTTTTGGAGCTGTGTTATTTAATTGTTGCAACAACAGAAAGCAATAAATGTCATGTATCTTGAATCCTAAGCGGGTGGAATGGTACAGTCAGTGCGGCATTGTTATATACGATCTATGTATTAAAGTACTTACATATATATTTATACTTATCGTATAAATGTTAAGTATACGATATGTAGTGGCAAATATGTAAATACAAACTACTTTTATTATGATTGAAATTGAAAAAATAAATTGTTTGATCATACATTGGAGGGTGCGCAAACCTGTAACCTTAGCACCAACCGCCACTGGTATACGTCAAAAAAGCTATTAAATATTTTTAATTTCAAAAATACGACTCGCCAGATGTTAACCCGATAGTTCTATTTCTAAATAAATCCGGTCGGAAGGTAGAATTGAAGTTGCGCATGTGGGCGGATAACGAATTTCAAAATTAATTATTTCAATCCGGGCCCATCTTTTTGTTCGAGATTTACATTTAGACATAGACATAGTCGCGGGAAAACCGTTAGATGATCTTTATTTGTAGGATTCAAGCAAATAATTAACAATCCAAAGTATAAATATTTATTCCGGATGAAATTTGTTTAGCTGAGTAATTTTCTGATGTGAATTTAGTTTGTCAATTTAGTAGTCGTTGTTTAAATATTTAGTCGATAAGTAAAGGAACAAATTGGTAGTAATATTATATGCATATACAAGGTATCTACATTAAATAACTTTTAAACGGAAAGAGATACGAGTTTCAGTTTTTGACTGTTACAAATTTTAGTGAAGTCTTTTAGCATTTTTTATCATTCTATAGCTACACTCATCACCACAAATTGTATATTTTTCAATAATTTTGATTCACGTTCATTCTGTGTAAGGTATAAAAATAATGAAGGTACCTATAAAAATAACCGATTTTTGATACAAATTTTTCTCAAAAGTTCAGTTTGTATTTTTAATTTAAATTGTATTTATTTTTAGTGTGCTGTGGATGGAGTAAGAAAACTTTAAAGTATTCTAATTTGATTAGAAACATGTTGATATTAGATATTCATTAAAACTTATTTATAACTTAACTATATTAGGAACACTTTTTGATTTCAGAGTCGTTTAACTCATCTTTGTTAAGGTTGTTAAATAAGTGAAATTTTTATAATTCTCCTACTAAAATACATAATATGTACATACGTTTATACATTGCAGTAAATGCAACAGCATATTGTACGCAACGGCGTATGCGATGAAATGTAATGTTTTGTTTAACGAAACAGTTTGGCGCATCAAAATTATTATTCTTCAAATTTAACACAACATAGTTTTTTGGAAAATTTGTTTTATTAGCCATGACCTGATTGAAAAGCGAAATTTTCATGAAAAAAAAAGGATTAAACGACCTTGGAATTGCTGCCAATTTTACAGTCTTCATAAAAATCGATGTTTAACATGAATAAATGAAGTCAGAATGCTTTGATGATTTTTTTATCTGTCCACAGCACGCTAGATTTAAAATAAAACTTAAAATTTTGAGAAAAACTTCAAATAGTAATTGATTATTTTGGTGCCATTTTATTCAGAATGACTTGTAAATATTCAAATATGTATATGCATGTCCCATTCAAGAAGCGAGTGTATAATTCTAAAATATTCTCTTATTTTTCTTCTAAATTATATCTTAATTATATCTCATTATATTGTCTTTTATAAAATTACATAACATATTAGAGGACAGATTCAATAGTTTTTATTAGATACATTATTCTGTTGTTAAGCTTATATTGTCATTTGCTTGAAATAATGCAGCTAATGCAAAACAAGAGAAAAGAGGATACCAATTATGTTCATAAAAATTTAATACATATATATCATAATCTATCATTTAAATGTATTAAAATGCTTAAAATCAATGCTCCTATTTAACTTTTGATTTGGAATAAATTCTAGATACTTATTGGTATTTAAGGGTTTAATCTTAAATGGTGAAACACTTACAATTCACTCCAAGGGTAAGGACCTCGAAATACGTACATACATGTATTGCATAAAACAATGTTTTTCAATTCACAAGTTGTATGGTCATATCTGTCAAGAAGTGTTATTTCACAACTTCATAGTTTTCAACCATATTAATATAAATAGCCCGAGTGCATGTAATCTTACCAAGTACCTTATACAGACCAAGGACTAGAGCCTTGTTTATTTAATAGTATCTTTAAGTTTTTCAAAAACTGAAGCAGAGTAGCATGGTGTAGATTTTATCTTGAGGTGTTTTACTTTTTTTCTTTTGGAAAATAAAACACTCTAGAAACAAATACAAGGAGAGTTTTTCGATTTGTTACAAAATATTTTTGTTTCAAAAAAAGTTATGGCCATTTTAATTTTGGGAAACAAAATGTTCCTATAAAATTAAAATTAAAATGGCCATAACTTTTTTGAAAAAAATATTTTGTAACAAATCGAAAAACGTCTCCTTATATTTGTTTCTAGATTATGAAAAAAAAATATACTGCAAATATTCCACAGAGCGTTACTGAGAACCCAGGGAGTGCTCCAGTGTTTTTGAAATTTTTTCGCAAACTTTGCTGACGATTTTTTCACTATAAATCCTTTCTGTAAGAGGTGTATAGTCATCACCAAAAAGTGAAGTGGGTCCCATGCGTCGTTTTCAAGATATGGCTAACTGAAATATCACCAACCGCCTCTGATTTCTTGTAATACTTTATATATACAGGGTGTTTTTGATATTATATACCTAATATTTCTTTAAATATTGGACATTTGAATAAAAGTATAACAGCAAAAGTTTCGTTACAAATTTGTTTTCTTTGTAATTCTCATGCTTTGGCCTTTAATTTAGAATATACAATTATTATATATTATAGAAAGAACCGTAAAACATCATTAGCCCCACCTACATTTACAGTTTTATTTTATGATATCTATACCCTTTCCCAAATGCATTAGAAATTAATGCAAACATTTATTGGCACGTGTCAGACTGAAGATTGAAACATAGAAGTATACTATTCTATAGGTAAGTCTATTAGCTGATTAAACTGGATGGTTTGACAAAGTTTGTGTGGAAAATTTAAAAAAATCGAATATCTAGTTGAATGCAAAATTTTATTCAAATGTGGATTTAAAAACACAAATTAGTTCTCTCAAAATCTTATACTTAATAAAAAATATAGAAACAACCAAAACTAACTATACAGCAGTAACCTTTCACCTCGGGAAGTATCACTTTCGTGTATCACTAAATTTTAAACCTTCAATTGGCACGCGCACAAATTGTATAAATCCACTGGGTGACAAATTGACACTTTAATGGTACCCTCAACGTCTGTCACCAGTTAAAATTGATTGCCCATATTTTATTAAAAAGGCAAACACTTACAGCAGACATCGTGGCGGAAATCGTGCGGAGAACTCAGAAACGAAAAAATAAAACAAAACGGTATCCAGAAGGCTGGGGGGAGTAGACAGCTACTGTTTGTAATACAATCTTCTTCGGCTTTATATATCAACCGAAAATAAATTTTATGCGCCGACTGATTTACAACATTGTATATATGTGTAATTCTTTCGGTTAATGGTTAAAAGGCCCCCGTTTTGTTTGCCATCTCGGGCGGCCACTTGTACGCGTAATAATAGAAATTGTATAGCCGGTTAAAACAGCGTTCACAATCCTTTTCTGTTTACGAAATTTTTCAAAATCGTTAAATTTAGGCGCTTGTTGTGTTATTTACGATTATTAAATTGCAGAATCGCTTCGGATAGATCTTGATGTTTGGAACAACGGAAACGTCCAAACGGATTTCTTGGACGACGGCCCAGTCGATGGGCCGTCAGTTTTTAATAATATACGATGGTGGCACGTATTGTTATTACGTTGTAAACAAACTAAATAGCGGTTTTCAACCTCTAACTTCAACTGCACATGTCCCACCTCAAACAGATATTAATTTTATTACCTACTTGAAATAAAGACTAGTGAAACCAGCATCTTATCTTATGCGTGATATAATGCTATGTGTGACTTACATATGAGGTGTGTAAATTAAGTAATGAGTAATAATTAATTTTTTAATTTTTTTTATTCGAATAGAATTACAATTCAGTATTGTCTCCTTCAAAAGCCACACAGGCTTCCAAAGGAATTTATTTGCGCTGGAGACGATTCTTCCATTCCTCATAGTAGTGCCGGAACTCATATACTGGAATAGCCTTTAGCTGGTCCAAATATTCGAACGGCTGTACCGTTTGAATGTTTTCTATGATCCCAAAATGACGTCCCTTGAGGTGATTTTTCAATCTCGGGAAGAGAAAAAAGTCACAAGGACTCAAGTCAAGGTGAATACGGAGGCTGAGGAGCCACAGTAATGTTTTTACTGGCTAAAATATCGTTTACTGAAATGGCTGTATGACAAGGCGCATTGTCGTGATGCAACATTCAGTTGTTCTTGATGTTTGGTCTCACACGTATGATCCTTTTTCGAAGGGTTTCAAGAACCTCTCTGTAAAAGTGTTGATTTACTGTTTGGCCTGGAGGTACAAACTCTTTGTGGATCATTCCCTGGTTATCAAAAAAACAAATCAGCATGCATTTGATTTTTGACATGCTCATTCTTGTTTTTTTTTGGGTCTAGGAGAGCTTGAAGTGTACCATTTCATGCTTTGGCGCTTGGTTTCCGCTTCATACTCAAACACCTAAGTCTCATCACCAGTAATGACACGTTCCATAAAACGGGGATCATTTTCAGTGGATTCCAAAAAGTAAAGACGCCTTTCTCTCCTGATGTCCTTTTGTTCTTGCGAAAGATATTTTGGAACCATTTTACGCAAATTTTTATCGTCTCCAATTCGTTAGTCAAAATCTGATGAACAGTGCTTTGATTCAAATTTAACTCTTCTCCGATCATTTTTGTCGTCAACCGACGATCTAAACGCACAGGATCCCGTATTCTATCGACATTTTCATCGGTTCTTGAAGATGAAGCCTTCCGCTGCGTGGTTCATCTTCAATCGACTCTTTTCCTTCTGAGAATGCCTTAATCCACCGGAAAACCTGGGCTCTTGAAAAAACACTGCGCTCTCTGCGCAACTGGACACTCCGTTGCGCTGTGTCCTGGTCTGAAGCAAAACCTGATAGCACATCGTTGCTCAAAATTAATGTCATTCATTTTTAAAACGCACTAGAAAAAACCCGGTTTACGAAAACAGTCACAAAGACCAAACAAATGACAAAAAGTTCAAACTGGTATTGAAGGTGCATTACATGTTAACCTACCACTCTTCCAAGTCCCGTCTCCGCAGTGTTGCTAGATCGGGCGCTATGTTGCCAGTCTCATTACTTTTTACCGACCTCGTATGTATGTGTGTAACGTACATAACGTTTTACGCGTTTTGTACTCTAACGTATTGTATTACTAAGCATTTACTAAGCACGCGTCATACAATTTTTCTGCCAAGGTTAATTGTGTGTTTGTTTTTGTACAAGAAGTGTTTTTTAAATACGTCAAAAAAGGGCTACATTAATTTTGGAATCATTAAAATCCAAATTATCCAAAATACGTACCTACTTAATATGAACGCAGTATAACATTTTTCCTGAGCAAGTTTTACCACAGTGCAGCAACAGTAACTTTGCCCTTGGCAGTATACAAAATCTGAAATTGTGCTCATTTCTTTTGTGGCTGCAGCCGTGCCCGCTTCGAGAAGTAGGTACAGTCTGTTATTGTTTATTTGTAGGCATCTCTTATACCTCTGGGGTATGCTCATACTACGTCGTAGTACGTTTGTTATGCACAATTCATGGTAAAAATAAATTGGCTGATAAAATAGTATGGCTGTACTGTACTGATTATGTTTACTGCTTAAGAGAGACGCAGTATATGACATACCTAATTACATTAGAACACAATTAATTTTTGTTTTTTTTTCTTGTTTGAAGCTAATAGGTATAGATTTTTCGCTAAAAAGCCTCCACGCTTTTTGAGAGCCCGAATATCAGCCCCACTGTCAGGAAGTTAGGTCGCAGAGCCTGTAGAGGTTCTTCTCAAACAGTGGAGAGTGTATCTTGCTGTTTTAAATATTCTACAATTTATTGCGGCATTTTTTAAAACTGTGACCATTAAATTAAATGATTCACCTTTTTTCATACCCATTGTACTCTGATCCTACCGTAATCACAAGATAAAGTGTGCCACAACGCATGGTATACTGCATTTAAGTATCCATAGCTCCCGCACGGGACCGGTGTATTACGTCACACTACGAGTCTCGCATTAACAGACATGGTCAGTGGCGTACGTATGCACGAGCGAGAAATACACGTGTATATACTTTACTTTAATTATCATAGAGTTGTATACTGGCGACCCCGTATTGTGGCTCATATTTCCGGGCCCTAGTTATAACCAACATGCCGGTGAACAGTAGACAATATACAGAGTGTACGATTTTTCAAAAAAATTTCCAGAACTATAATAAATAATAGTCTAATGACTATAATAGTAGTACTTTAAATTCTGTAATACCCTTAATTATTCCAATGTTAAAACCATTCACGGGGCACCCTGTATATTGTCTACTGTTAAACTACATGTGAAATTTTCCTCGTTAACATGCATCATTTAACCCAAAAATAATTACTGCTTTTATTAATAAAACATGTAGAGTGAGCCTTGATAAGAACTCGTTGCCAAAACCTTTGATTTTTTTCGGTTTATACTCTTATAAATTTTTCGGTTTACATACATATTTCTTATCATTTTGACGTTTCAGAAAGGCAATTAGCTGTTTGTAATCTGAAATATCTATATTTTGATTAAGTCGTAATGTACCTACTTTTCAGAATAATGTATGTAGACCATTAACTGGATGCCATAAATGCTTTTGTCTGAAATAACAAAAAAAAAGTATAAAAAAAACACTTTTATTGATACTAAATAACTTATCTTCTCACAAAAGTAAGCCAGCATTATGTTTCCGTCAAGTCCTTGAACTTTCTTGGCTGTTCTCCATTTATAAAACACATATCTTTTCAAATACATTGTCATTGTCATTTACATAAATATCTTTACAAATTCATTGTCATTTACACGAAAAACATATTTTCTTGGATTTTACAGGAAGAAAGCCTGAAAAAGCTTCTGGGACACCATTTAAAACAAGTTTACAAGAAGCTAAAACTACATCATCACTTAATATAAATATTGGAAATCGAAGAAATCGATGATTAATTTTCGAGTATTTCCATCGTTTTGTCGCATAACAAAAACCAAAAACAATCAGTTTCGCGATCGGATTGTGATGTAGAACGGAGTTTTCTACGACAACAATCCATGTTTAACAGATTGACTGGACCGCAGTGATTATCACAATACCTTTCAGAAACCTCGAAATTTTCCTTCACATTCCTCACCACACAAACGATACCGAAATTGAATGCGCTGAGCTACAGTTACAGCTGACTACATACAATTCCTGCTGTACCCAGCATATCCACCAAAACCTTCGCCAATTAATTACGATTCAGCTGTAAGTAGCTCAGTTACAGCTGAAGCTCCCACAATTTCATGCCAGGTGAAACCATAAACACCAAAGATTCCAGAAATGATATTAAAATAATTTGTGGCATATAGAACGCCAGGTTTATAAACCACTAGAATAAATAAATTACTTCCTTGACAAATGTGTGATTATTAGAGTGCTAACTAAAAGTTAATTTGTGCAACGGTGGAATTATTTTGGTCCTTATTTTGCCAGATGGGCGGAGTAACTACATGCCGTGATAATTTTATTTCGTACCAAGTACTGAAACGTGAGCTTTAACTGAACGGGTACGACAAAATCACTTTTCGGGCGTGCCACGTATACAGTTTTCTCGCATTTTGTACAAAATATGTTAATAAATATTTAATTTCTACAATTTTTGTTTTGAATTAATAAATCTAAAAAACTATAGTAGGCAGAATCTTAGTAATATAGTAACATATCATGAGTATGTGCATAACAGCACCCAAACAAACTAGCAAATGATGGATTATGATGACAAAACTGTGAAAAATAAATGGAGATATGTTTTAAATGGTGTCCCAGAAGCTTTTTCAGGCTTTCTTCCTGTAAAATCCAAGAAAATATGTTTTTCGTGTAAATGACAATGCATTTGTAAAGATATTTATGTAAATGACAATGACAATGTATTTGAAAATATATGTGTTTTATAAATGGAGAACAGCCAAGAAAGTTCAAGGACTTGAAGGAAACATAATGCTGGCTTACTTTTGTGAGAAGATAAGTTATTTAGTATCAATAAAAGTGTTTTTTATACTTTTTTTTTTTGTTATTTCAGACAAAAGCGTTTATGTCATCCAGTTAATGGTCTACATACATTATTCTGAAAAGTACATTACGACTTAATCAAAATATAGATATTTCAGATTACAAACAGCTAATTGCATGCGTCGTTTTCAAGATATGGCTAACTGAAATATCACGCACCGCCACTGAGTTGGTGACATCGATTTTTGTGGAATCGTAAGGCAAATTACTTATATTCATAAATACAGAAAACAATATCTAATAACATTACATCTTTAAAATCAGAATTAAATGAGTTTTATTATGAGCTAGCGCAAAAAAAGTTAAATACGAAAATAAGTAACTGTTTTTTGTGGTCAATGTTAGTTTGAAATATCCTTATGGTCTTATTACTGAAACGGCTTGATGTCTATTCAAAAATCTTTTTATCGATTTAATTCAGTGAGCATGTGTACCTATGTGTTAAACGAAAACAATAAAATAACCATTTTGATGATCGGTTATGGAGATATAATACGACCTTATGTAGACGTGGTTCGTTTGCTTCGAGAAAATTTTTCTGACTTACCGCCATATTCCAAGGTACAGTCAGCAAAATAGAGAAATCGTTTAAAGAAATGGGACATGTAAAGCCTCTTAAGAAACATCGTTATTCTTTGGACGTTGGAAACAAAATTAAATGTATTCCTTATATTTTTTACTAATAGTAAAGGACAATAAAATTCACCCATACAAGCTAACTCCAGTTTATGAGCTCAGTAAAGACGACTTCGACAGGAGAATGGAGTTTTGTGAACAAATGATGCAAAGAATATACAACATCACAATAATAGAAAATTTTGTATTTTCTGATGAAGCAACGTTTACTCTTAACGTACAGGTAAATCGGCAAAATAATTGCCTTTGTTGGATTTCAGAAAATTCCTTAATGAGTGAGGGAGATGCATATTTGAAAAGGTATAATCAGTATGTGTCGGCAAGTATACTAGAAGGTATCCAGTCTTTTTGGAGGAGGAAGCTTTAACAGTGCACGTTAGTTGTTAGGTTTTATTTGTTGAAATATATTCATAAATCAAAAGGAATATGTCCATGTGTATAAAACGCATTAGGTTTTCTTATTTAATATCCTCATAATTTCGAACAACGTACTCTAAAATAATATAACGTTTCAACTAAAATTTTGTATACAATCATGCTTTTATTTTAACGTTTTATGTAACACTTAGGTACTTTTTGTATGTCTTATAAAATGAATTTATACATTTTTAACTATATTTTATTCCCGAATATTTTGCATAATGATGGATGTATGTATACAATCACATGTTAGGAACATATGATTGCAATAGAATAAATCCAATGATAAAAAATCGTTGCATTTGTCTCAGTTTACAGAACAAACTTATTTGCGGTTTAAAATTATAATTCAAGTGTGTTGTAGAATGGTCAGGTGAGACGCTATTTACAAATATCGTTATGTTAAGTCAGGGAGTGGGTGAAAACAAAGGAAATATTTCATTGAAGTGAGTAAAAAAAGTGTCCATATGCTTTGGGTGAGTGTAAACCTAAAAACTTGTTTTTCTGTTTTTAATATTATTTGTGGATTTTTGAGTTTGACGTGGTCTTCCTGATTTTATGTTTGTACACAGTGGATTATTGAAATGAAATATTTATATCGTAGGTATGTGTACATCGGACATCGACCAGTTCTGAAAAGTTTATTATTAATATTAAGTTATGGCGAGTTTATTATTGAAATTAGACAAAAGTTCCTCTGACAAAAAATTATAGTTTAATTTTTATAGCATGACATGAGAAAAAACAATTGAATATCATAAACAATAAAACTGAACAAAACATCTTTTTTAAATAAAACACTCTGTATATTATTGTATATTCTGATTCCTCGAAATTTTACATTTTCAAAAATATGTAACATGTCTATGGTTCCTTCAGCAGGTCGCGACATATTTTATACACGGTGGAGACTTATATTATATACTTAACTGGAATATATTCGCTAGGGGGTGGTGAATGATTTCTCAAAAAATTCCCGAGACACGTCAACTTTTAAATGTATTTACCTACATTTTGCAAGTAATACTGCAACGCACTGATCAAATTTTAATTTTTAGTATGTTTGTAGGGTTGCATACAATTAAAACAATTTAAAAAATTAAATTTATTTTCAACGTAACAATTGTTCAAAATGTGCACCATTCACTTGTTGGCAGCATCCCAGTCTGTGGTAGGTTTCGTCCCTTAAATTATGCAACATTTGCGGTGTTATTTTTCCGATTTCCTCTTATCCTTTCCTGCAGATCTGCTATGTTGTTGGGTTTCTGAATGTAAACCCTACTTAAGATGTCCCCACAAAAAGAAATCCAGTGGTGTAAGATCTGGAGATCTTGCTAGCCACTCAATATTACCTCGCCTCCCAATCCACCTACCGGGAAAAATTCTGTCCAGATACTGACGAACAATGGCAGGATAGTGTGGTGGGGCCCCATCTTGCTGGAACCATAACCTCTCGTCGGTCAAGTTAGGGTTTAAGGGGTTTTGAAATAAATGACATAGCACTGGCATTAGTTCGTGCTGGAGTAAACGCAAGTGTATCTTGCTCCATTAAGAGTGTCATCAAAGAAAAATGGTCCTACAATTCCATCTTGTATTATTCCGGCCCACACATTAGTTTTCTGTGGGCGCTGAGTATGAAGTTCCCTCATCCAATGGGGGTTCTCTTCAGCCCAGTAACGACAGTTTTGGCGATTTACGTGCCCATTTAATGTAAAAGTAGCCTCTGTCAGAGAAAACTATCCACTCTAAAGATAACTGGTTTTGATCAATACAAGTCATCAATAAATCGCAAAATTCCACTCGTCGATCTGGATCATCTTCAAGTAGCTCTTGAACAGCTTGCATTTTGTATGGGCGTTTTTTCTCATGTTTAAGTATTTTTAAAACTGTTTTGTGATTAAGATTACTATCACGGGCCAGTTGACGGGCTGGAGTGATTGGATTTTCTTCTAGAGCAAGCAACAAATTCAACTTCGTGTCGTCATCAACAACAGCCTGCCTCTTACTCGGTACTTTCCTGACATGACCCATATCTCGATATTGTGCCTCAATTTTACTAATGGTACCTTGATTTAGTGGTGACAAGTCAGAATGCGTTTCTCGAAACAAGCGAACAATTTCACATTGAGTTCGCGCCCTATCACCATATCCAATCATCATCAAAATTTCGATTTTTAGTGATTCAGTTAAATAAGACATTTTCACCAATTTGAAATAACACTTCGTTTCAAACTCTGAATACAGCATACAAACTAAATTACTGTTTGCAGGCCGTGTAAAAAAACACTAGCAAAAAATAACAAATATCAGTTGTGGCAAAAAATTGCTTGAATTTTTGTAGGGACATATGAAAAGTAAGGTTTACATTCCAAAACTAAATAACACACATTTTGAGTACGAAATTGTTGTGTTAAAAATAAATTAAACTATAAAAATTACGTTTTAATTGTATGCAACCCTACAAACATACTAAAATTAAAATTTGATCAGTGCGTTGGATTCCTCTTTCCACCAGCTTTACAATGAGGGGTCACAAGCCATAGGGTTGTATTTGAAAAAATCATGTCGAGGGTGGTTTCAGCCACCCCTGAAGGGCTATATTTTTCACATTACTTGCAAAATGTAGGTAAATACATTTAAAAGTTGACGTGCCTCGGGAATTTTTTGAAAAATCATTCACCACCCCGCTAGCGAATATATTCCAGTTAAAGTCTCCACCGTGTATAAAAATAAATAAAAAACGTCCAGTCGTCAATGGTAGCTGCGATCCGTTGTGACTAACTACTTTTTAAATAATAGGTAATTTTAAATAATAAGTGTGTTTAAATAAAATATGCCGCGACCTGCTGAAGCAAACATATACATGTTATATCAGGTGCCGCTTTTAGTTTCCAGACTTTTATCTGTCTTCCTCACTCCTAGGATATTAAGTAAAAACTTTATATATAAAAGTTACATAAATTTCATGAGGCCTATAAAAATAATATATTTGACATGTGTTAGTGACCTTGAGGTTATGTCAGTGTTAATATAAGTTTTTAAACACAACACCCTGTATTTTCGACATTTTATCTAAACAATTTCCACATATTTTATGTAGTATACCCTATATCTATCTTCAACCGTTTTCAAGATTTTCAGTCAAACAGCTATTATTTTACAATACAAAGAATTTTCAGTTTGCCTTGTCAGTTTTGAAACAATTGAGACACGTAATTTATTAATTATTTTATAAAAAATAGAATCCGTATGGGATGCCGGACTATAACCCCGGAAATGATACGTGCAACATGCAATAGAGGATTAATACGCCGTTTAGAAGCTTGTGTCCAAACCGATGGAGCTCAATTTGAAAATGTATTAAACTAATTGCTTATAATTACTGAAATATCCCATTGATCTGATTAAAATTACTTTTAACAATGCCTCTCAATTGTTTGAAAACTGACAAGGCAAACTGAAAATTCTTTGTATTGTAAAATAATAGCTGTTTGACTCTCAAAATCTCGAAAAACGGTTGAAGATAGGTATAGGGTATGTTACATGAAATATGTGTAGAATTGTTCGGTAAATACAAAAATGTCGAAAAATATAGGTGTTGTATTTAAAAACGTATATTGACACTGACACAACCTCAAGGTTACTAGCACATGTCAAACGGAATATGTCATTTTATAGGCATCATGAATTCAAGCAACTTTTATATATAAAGTTTTTTGCTAACTATCCTCGGTGAGCAGATAAAATCTGTAAAACTAAAAGCTGAGACACCCAGTATATTTGTGAGAAGGGAAAATTCAAGAATCAGAATATGTAAAAAGTACAGTGTATTCCATTAAAAAAAAAACAAAAACATTGGTTCAGTTTCGTGGTTTCTAATTTCTAATTTCGTTATAAAATCGTCATATCAAATGTTATTTATGCTAAAATCTATAATTTTTGTCTGACGAACTATTTTCTAATTTTAATAATAAACTCTCAATAACTTGTCAAATTATGGAAATTAACCTCTATATATATGTATGTATGAATACCAGCTGAAAAAGAGACCATGATGTGTCAGTCTGCCACTTTTTATGTACAA
>JAPWTK010001314.1:0-59586 GCA_029963805.1 Aromia moschata
TGTAATCAGCCTTTGCAATCAAAAGTCCACCACTTTATAGGTCACCATTATATGTACAAGTTTACCCACAGACTTGTAGATTAATTGATGGTGTGGGACTTCATTCAACAGGGCATTTATAAATAAAGTCAACCTTGCGACTTTTTTTAATAAAACACTTGGAGTACGAAAGAGGAAGCTTCAATTTTTCCAGTGATAGTTACCCAAGGTCGCCTAGTTCAATTTATTTAAGTGAGAAATGTTTGAAGTAATGACTTTCCAGACTGTTTGTCTAAAAGATGCGGAATGTTCCTCCTACACAGATTCAATTTTAGATGCTATAATTATTATGCTCTCGTTGACTTTATGATTCGCAATACGCGCATGTCGTTTTTACAGCAGCATAAATTGTACTCTTAATACTATCTACCGGAATTGTGGGTTTTAAAGTTTGAACATCAAAAAAACGTAAGCACCGTCTGTGATATGGCTTTGGCAACGGATAAAATTTAAATCAAATAGAATAAAACGGAAATCGAGCTTAACTGTACTGCCACTTAACTGTGGGCTAATAAAATTTGTATAATATTAAGAAATGTTAAAAATATTTATATAAAAACAAACTTATTTTTGTTCTCACATTTAAAGGAAATCCTCCAATATCTAAGTTACTAAATGAGCCATTTTGGACTTTTTCCTAGAAATGGCAAATTTTTAAAGATGAACCGAAAACAAAAAATCAAAACGTACCATCTCTACTATAGGTTTTGTAAAAATCATTGTTAATGAAATTATTATAAAACATATCGAGTTATTATAATAATTATTATATATCATATAAACATGTACTAGAGGAATGTTAACCCATTATTTTTTATGGTTATATGGGGCGTACAGGGCCTTTTTTGAATTTTTATGATATTTTTGGTTCAAAGGGTCTCACCGAGTTTCCATATGAAATCTGCACTGGCGTCTTTGTTGACATTGGTGCCTTTATTATATTGCTAGTTGTTGAAAATAATTTTTGGCCAATTATCAAACCCCTAACTTCTATCGTTTTTGGAAAATAGGGGTTGAAACCCCTAACTAATTATTTTTCTATGACTCTATGAGGCTCTATGATGACTCTACAATTATTTTCTTGAGGTACATCGACCAAAACAAACACGTATAATCAGTACGTATCCAACTATAATACGTAACAATTACATAGATGTGTGATGGGTGGAACATATTAAATAAAAATATATTGTAGCTAATCCAATAAAAAGTCACTTAAATTAAAATAAAAACAGCATTTTTCATAAAATATTAATATCTTTTATTTTCTATATAAGAATATTGAAATAATTTAATCTTCGTCACTATTATCTTCTATAGTTGTAGTAATATTTGTAATATCAAATATATGTGTTAATACATATTTCAGCGGGCTTCATGATTTTCGGTTCGTAACGACCATGTGACAAATAATAAATTATTGATGCTACATGTGAGCAACAACCTATAGTCCTATTTCCATTAGCACAATCACAGGTGTATCTCTTTATGCCCTTATAGTTGTTCATATTCGGTTCGTATTCAATAAAACATTGATATGTCTTGCTATTGATGTGTCGAGAACGAACTTTCATCCTTATTATATTATCATTTTCTTTTAAGTACCTACTCAATATCAATATTGAGTACTAAAGAAAATGATGATACTCAAATGATAGTACTCAATATTAATATTGATCATTTATTGTATTTATATTGTCATTTACAGTATTGATTTTTCAATAAATTCTGAATAAATAGGAATAATGGCACGACATTAGAGATTCGGGGTTTTTTTGAGACGAGAAAGTCACATTTGTTCATACATTTGACGTCACTAATAGAGGGCGCCACCGGGCACATCGAGCTTGTCTCAAAGGACACAACTATTTTGCTGTTCACTGTATCCCTTTGACACTTTGTTGGAGTCGCTAGGATTAACCGTTTTCGAGATATTTCCATTTGAAATTTCCTACGTGTACTTAATCTTGATTCAGAGATCTTAAATAGTTTTTTAAAGTAGGCCTTGCCTGAAACAAAATTAGAATAAAAACGAAACAAATTTGTTTACTGTCAAAGTCAAACTTTTACGTTATTCTCTGCTTTAAACAGCTCTTGAAAAGTGTTTATTTTAAGTTAAATGCAAAATGCCGAGACATAATTTGTTTTCGAACGAGGAAATGCGGGATATTGTATGCGTATATTCAACGGAAAATTTTAACGGCCGTAGAGCCCATCGAAGATACTTAGAAATGTATCCAAATCGGAGACAGTCAGATTTTAAGTTTTTCAAAAATCTTTACGACAGATTGGGAGAAACAGGTTATTTTCGTCCCAAGCGAGATTCCGCAGGTCGTCCGAAGACTTTTGCTTGCTGACCCGATGTTTTTAAACAAAGTACTGTTCACAGATAAAGCAACATTTACGCGTAGTGGCGTTTTCAACTTTAGGAATAAACATGCGTGGGATTTAGAGAATCCACAATTAGTATGCGAACGGCATTTCCAACATGAGATTAAGATTAACGTTTGGTGTGGTGTTATTGATAATACTTTATTGGGTCCATTCGAACTACCAACTAATTTGAACTCAGTTACCCAATTACTTAGATGAGCTTCCCCTACAATTAAGACAACATATGCTATTCATGTAGGATGGAGCTCCGGCACACTTTTCTAGACTTGTAAGACAATATCTAAATACCACTTTTCCTGATCGCTGGATAGGTCGCGGAAGCCAAATGCCTTGGCCAGTTCGAAGCCCTGATTTTAATCCACTTGATTTCTGTGCATGGGGTTATATGAAATCGCTGGTGTATGAACACGAAATCAATACCCGAGAAGAGTTATGGCAGAAAATTAACAACGCTGCGGTACCGCTTCGAAACGAACAGTTATTTTTTAAAATTAGACGGTCGTTCAATAAACGAGTACACAAGTGTATTGAGGTAAACGGACATCACTTTGAACATTTATTGCGGAAAGTAGACCTGTTCGTTTATTAATATTTCCGTCGTTGTTATGATTGAAATAAAATATGTAATAATACATATTTAGCAAGTAAACATGTATTTACAGTAAAACTCTTGACCCTTCTTTGGCAACATGATATATCTGATTGCTTTAATAATGTTAAAATAAAGAGAACTTACTTTGTTCTTTCTTGTAATGTGTCTTTCTTAATTATTCGCATTAAATTCGTATTAGACATTATGATACTTAATTTTCTGACCAATACAATAATATGAAATTTTCAATGTTTTTAATAAGCGCACAGGTGAATTGAGATGCAAATATCTCGAAAACGGTTAATCCTAGCGACTCCAACAAAGTGCACCTTTTTTACGTACAAATGCAGAAGAATCGATGTATTTAATAATAGTCAAAGCGATACAGTGAAATAGTTGTGTCCTTTGAAACAAGCTCAATGTGCTATAGGTGGCGCCCTCTATTAGTGACGTCAAATGTATGCACGAATTTGACTTTCTCGCCTCAAGAAACCCCCGAATCTCTAATTTCGTGCCATTATTCCTATTTATTCAGAATTTATGGAAATAAAAGGAAAACCAAATTTCAACTTTGACACCCTGTGTCTTGGTTATTATCAACTTTTGGACTAAGGTATGTTTGGTTAATTACTAATATTTTGATACAATAAATATGTGGTTTTGATGTGTACCATTAATTAAAGGACACCCTGTATAATAATAAAAATGTTATTTTCGTTATCGATTGAATTTGCCATGCTTAAAAATCGGAATAATGAGCATTACGTTAACTGTGCCAAGTGGATCGAAAGCGTATAGTTTGGATATAATGGATAGTGATTACCCGCATGCTAGAGAAGATGTTATCTTTGTTTGCTCAGCAATTGGCAGTAGCCGTTACTGGGATCCTAACTAATATGATTTGATTCTTTATTCCATTGTGATATATTTCTATTGTAGTATCTTCCAAGGGTGAGTATGTAGTTAACACCAGGACACGCGTATAGTGAGTCATTTATTTCGATTTTATAGATTTTATTAAATGACCTAAAAAAAAATTCTGATCTCTTATAAATGATAAATTATTTATCTCTTTAATATTGAAATTGATGTTCTAATATCTCGTTAGAGAAGTTATAATCTATAACACGTTTGGAATGGCGTAACCACGTTTGGGATTTTGAATTCGACAGCTTGTCGTAAATAACTCTATTCAAAGACTTTCTTCTTCTACAAAAGAAACCTTATATTGAAACTAAACATCTTATAAATTGGCGGTGACTTACAGGGACTGCCATCTAGTGTACTTAAATGGGAATCGAGATATTCGGATGGTAATAAGGTCAGCAACCACTAGATGTCGTTTCCGGAGGCACTCCACTAACATTAACGATAATAATCTATCATCGCTGCATTCTCCTGGCGAAAAAATAAGCCGAGATTACTGCTCATTGTTGTTCATCGTCAGATACATCGCACTAATGAGACATAATAAGGTCGAAATCCAGATCTGCGATTTCTGACGACGAATCACAATAAACGGGAATTATTCCCATTCTACCTCATATTTTGTTGCAATTATTTGGAAAATACTCGTTTATTTACTGCATAGTAGACGTAAAACTAATAGCCTTAGAAAAGTTTGCCGCTTACGAAGCTCAATTGGTTTCCTTTTATTGTCACATTTACGAGCCTTCGATGATAGCCTCGTTTATTTATTGAGTGGCGAGAGTTCTTTCTTACACTTCGGTTCGTATAACCCATTTAGAGTTCTTTCTTACACTTCGGTTCGTATAACCCATTTAACGATTTAAGTTTTTGTCTTTAACGTTACCGAGACGCAGCGCTACTAAAGCCGTTCTGTCTTTTTTGTACAAATTATTTACTAAATATGTCCGTTATTTATGGATCAATTTTCAATTTCCATACATACGAGGTGTGTAAATTAAGTAAAGAGGCTGATTTTTAAATTTTTTTTGTTCGAGTAGAATTACAATTCAGTATTGTCTATTTCAAAATAGCTTCCTTGGGAAGCCATACAGTACTGGATACGGTTTTTTCATTCCTCATAGCAGTGCTGGAATAGCCTTCAGCTTGTCGGGTATAGCCGTTTGAATGTTTTCTATGGTTCCAAAATAACGTCCCTTGAAGTGATTTTTCAATCTCAGGAAGAGAAAAAATTCACAAGGAACTAAGTCAGGCGAATAAGGGAGGCTGAGGAGCCACAGGAATTTTTTTACTGGCTAAAAACTCGTTTACTGAAATGGCTGTGTGACAAGGCGTATTGTCGTGATGCAACATCCAGTTATTCTTGATGTTTGGTCTCATATACACGACCCTTTTAGTTTTACAAGAACCTCTCTGTAAAAGTGTTGATTTACTGTTTGTTCTGGAGGCACAAACTCTGTGGACAATTCCATGGCTATCGAAAAAGCAAATCAGCATGCATTTGATCTTCGACTTGCTCATTGTTGCTTTTTTTGGGTCTTGGAGAGCTTGAAGTGTGCCATTCCATGCTTTGGCGCCAATCTCATCACCAGTAATGACACGTTATGTAATATGAGGATGATTCATTTTCAATCGATTCCAATAAGTCAAGACACCTTTCTCTCCTAATATCATTTTGTTCCTACGAAAGGTTTTTGGAACCGTTTTTGCGCAGATTTTTCTCATCCCCAATTCGTTAGTCAGAATCTGATGAACAGTGATGTGATTCAAATATAACTCTTCTCCGATCATTCTTGTCGTCAACTGACGATCTGAACGCACAAGATCCCGTATTCTATCGACATTTTCATCGGTTCTTGAAGATGAAGGTCTTCCGCTGCGTGGTTCATCTTCAGTCGACTATCTTCCTTCTGAGATTGCCTTAAACCATCGAAAAACCTGGGTTCTTGAAAACTAAACTAAACTAAACTAAAAAACAAAAAACACTGTCTCCGTAGGCGTGTTGAGGTTTTGCGAAAGTATCCGTTGCACTATGTCCAAATCTGAAGCCAAACCTCATAACACACCGTCACAAAAAAAAACAAAGAAATGACTCTAACAAGTTCAAACTTGTACTGAAGGTGCATTACATGTTAATCTACTCTGTCTCCGCAGTGTTGCTACGTTGCCAGTCTCATCACTTAATTTACACACCTCGTACATATATGTTTACTTTAGAGAGCAATATGAAAATAATACCCACATAATAATATTCATCCCACAATATCTGTTATTAAACATGGCAGAGACGAGTCACGCCACAGAGGCGGACGCATCATAAATGTAATACAACACACAAAAATGTAACTAGTAGCTTTCCGCACGTTTGTCATAGTTTATATGAAAATTTATCGCACTATTCAACAGATTACATACATCGGAGGCTGTACAACAGCACCAGCTATCACGGGACTACTGCAATAAATACAAATTGAGGCGACCCCCATCACATACATATATTGTATTGCCATATGCCAACTTTATTTATTTAATTATCATTATAATTATTATTACCAATTTTATTTATTATTTATTTATTTATTTATTGTTATTTACTTAAATACTTACATAGTTAACACATTTAAAATTATATTTGTCACATTCATTTGTATCTTAGACATTTTTTGTATTCAGTTAAATTCAGCTAAATAAAGTATACCGACTCTATATCTACTCAAATTATTTAAGAAATTATTGTTCCCTTCCACTTTGTTCGCTGTCTGTGTATTGCTAGATGACTGCTAGTCGCACTTAAGGAATTTTATCTTCTAAACTAAATTTAGAACCTAAATATGGGTCACTTAATTTAATACTGTTAATGTGTCAATAACAATTTTAAAATGGAATGCTTCTTGCAGATGAAATAATATTCGCGCGAATTTTTTAAAGTTTTATTTAAAAACACTTAACAGTATAGTCATTCTAATTTTAATTGAAAATGATAAATACGCCTGGGGAACAGAAAAAGCGGTGCAACTTTATGGTTCCATGGGCGTGCATATATCTTTTATAAATTCGAAAATTGTGAAATATTTTTTTTCATTCAAATCAATATAGGAGATTAAAATTAGCCTGCATACAAAACTCTTAATATTTGTAATATAATTTGCTGTAAATAATGCTCATTTAGCCAGACAATCTCAAAAAATTGTCTGTTAATAAACCTAGCTGAAATACACGTCACTGGCGTCTTAAACAAGTTGAGTGCCTAAAGTCGTAAATCATTTTAACGACGTCGTAAAAATTTTATGGCACAGTGGACCGAAGAAGTATTAGCAATGTATTGAATGCAAAGTAGTCTAATAATCTCGTTGTCCGGTGTTACCTCCAGTGGTTTTACTCAGTGCGGCCAGCCGCCTGAACCGCCGTTGTCGGCTCTTCAAAATTTTCTTAAGTATAATAATATACATAAAGTTGTTTGAATTTATAATTATTTGTTCCAGCAATTTAAACGCTTTATTTTAATGCTAACTAATAAATCTATATCTATGTATTTTTTAAAAATATTTCCAAACTATCTTTCTAAGAACGTCACCAACTAACAGTTTACTGAAGTATGAAGTATACTTGTATAGTGAGCTTAGCAATTTTAGAAAATATATCTGATAACCTTGCTTTTTTTCTACCTATTTTCAATTTAAAATGGAAATAGAGTATATCAGTTCACACATAAAGTTTTCTCTCTTTGATATTACGCAACGAAGTATACAATTATAAACTTTTTTAATTTCTTTTGTCTTTTACTAAGTGCCACTGGCTTTGGGAATTTTCACCACAGCAAAGTAAAAACTTTTGTTCAACAAAAGTCGAACTCAGCAGGTGCGAAATACTTCGGCTTTTACTGACTGATGTTTTGAGCGTACAAAGAATCGCTTTTTTTACTAACCATAGGCGCAACATTGGGGTTTTAATTGTAACCAAACAGTTAAAGTAAAAAAAAATTAAAACAATTTCTGTGAAGTAAATAGTTCGACACTTTTTAATGTTGATAGCAATTTTCAATACAATGAATAGCGTTAGTGTTCTCCCTGAATTTGGATCATGCGGTACATTAAATTTTACGCCTCGTCGTAACAAGATCCACCAGAGCACTCATGTCACAGACTAATATTACTCTTGGCACATAATTAGGTTAATACTCCTTCCAAACATAATGAGTTATATTGCCTGTTGATTATCTCGTCTCAAACTATGTACTTGTAGCTTCAGTAATCAAGCATAAACTCGGTAAAACAGGATACAAAATTACAAAAATTCCCTCTGCTCAGTGTGAATGTAATTTAGGGAAAATTAGATTTTATGAAAACTATGACTAACGGCACTAAGTAAATTAAATAGTTTATTAACTGTTCCATTGCGAACACATATTGTGATGAAGTTATAAGGATAAATTACCGAGAGATTTTAACCACCACGCTTCAGTAATTTATGAGAACTTATGTTACACAACGAAGCGAAAACTAATTACTATGAAGGTGTAATAGTGCGGAATACTATCTCTAAATCTCCACTAACTTTTTATTAATAGTTACTATCTAGATCGTAAGGTATACAACTTACAGGTGTGTTGACGGCTTAATGTATAGGTATCAAAATATTTATTTCTACATCAGGCGTATCCTCATTCACACATTTATATTAGACTTTTATAATAGCAATAAAAAAGAATATCCAATACCAATATTGAAGGAAACATTTTTGTTTATACAAAGGAAAAAGATCATGGATAGGATTTTTTTAAGTGTTAGTCTACACTACTTACAAAAATTAAGGGAGCAAAAAAAATCTAAATTTTCCCAGATTTTTGACGGGCTGTATCTAAGTGAGAAATGGTCGTATTGCGAATTCTAAAAAAAGCTTTTTGAAGCTCCAAGGCTCTAGTATTGGAACCAATTTTTTTTTAAAGCCATAGCGCGAAAGTAGTAGCGCGAATTTTTTTTCCAAATTTTTAGCCTCCTGTTTAGTGTTTTTCGGTTAAACGACCATATGGACCTCATAGCCTGTTTATTCAGCTTCAATTTCGTTTTATTAATTGTTTATTACGTCCATTTGTCGCGGAGATATCCGATATTGAACGAAAAAAGGACCCTTTGTCTTCAACTATAGATATCTCAGCAACCAATGATTGTACAGGAAATTGTAGGGCAGTTTCGGAAACTGGAATAAACCTCCTATAAAATCATGTCATTTAAAAAAAAAATCCACCTTCGATATCGACTTGAAACTGAAATGAAGTTGAAAAAAGTGACGTTTTCCCTTGTTTTGGTAAATTGACTGCATCTTAGCAAATAGGAATTTTTACACCTCACTGTACCCCTAATAGTCCTGTTTAGTGTGTGTGTGTGTGTCTGTGTGTGTGTGTGTGTGTGTGTGTGTGTGTGTGTAACTAAGTTTCTTAAATTGGGGTAATTCTGACGCAATCGACGCCTCATGATATACCAGACTTCACGATATCTGTACCCATCTTCCACCAGAGTCACTAGCTGAGCGACTTCTGGCGCGGATAAATGCCGCCTAGGTATAATCGAAAATTAAAAAAAAAAATAGTCTACTAAACATTTTTTTTTACCAAAATTGCAAAAATAGATTAGTTTTTAGAAAAACTGGTTTTGTTTTTTTTTTACCAAGAAACCACATTAGTTTTGAGAAAAACTGTTTCCTTACACACTCATTAGCTTCGCAGAAAAAGTCAAAAAATAACTGCACCAATATTCGTAGAACGAATATTCGATTCGATGCACCTTGGGGATATCGACTTTTAATTAACGAAGTTTAAAGTACGGAAGTGGGTAAATCGCTTAAAAAATGAGTTTCTACTTTTTTAATCCGTTAAAAATTACAAAAAAAAATCAAAAAATTTACAAGAATAAACATATACGTATTAGAATACAATTAAGCTTGATCACAAGGCAAACACTTTGTCCATTGAATTATTATGAAATAATGAAAAAATAATTTGTCACACATAATAACATGAATGAAACACGACTGTCTTGCACAATAAAATTGTCACTGCAGCTCCTGTGGATAAACCGCCACTGATCCCGTACGTTATAAGTAAGCCCTTCAGTACCGTGATCTAAATTGTAACAATAACGTTGGCGGAACCACGTTTGCACCCTGAGACCCCGAAAATCTTGAAGTGTAACGCAATAAGGGAGATTTACGTCCGTACAAATGAACAATCTCACGCGCTGGACGGCACAAAGTGCGAAACACTGGCAATAAGATGCGGGTAGCGCCAGCAAATCAACCAGTGGCGGGCATATACTAGAGGCAAAAAAGCGTAGCCCACCTGAGAAAATCATACGAAAGGAAAGTAACAATACTTATCGTTTAATTTAAATATAAATATAGGCATTTTACAGATTTTTTTAAGCTATTTTTAAGGTACTTTACGAGGTATGTAAATTACATAATGAAACTGATTTTTTTTTAATCTTTTTGTTCCATAGAACTACAATTCTGTATTGTCTCCTTCATAATAATTTTCTTGGGAAGCCACACAGCGCTGGAGACGGTCCTTCCATTCCTTATGGCAGTGCTGGAACTCATATACTGGATAGCCTTCAGCTGGTGGGTTAAAGCATTTTGAATGTTTTCTATGTTCCAAAAATGACGTCCCTTGAGGTAATTTTTCAATCTCGGGAAGAGAAAAAAGTCAGAATGTTTTTACTGGCTAAAAACTAATTTACTGAAATGGCTGTGTGACAAGGTGCACTGTCGTGATTTAACTTCCAGTTGTTCTTGATGTTTACTCACACGCATGACTTTTTTTTCGAAGTTTTTCAAGAACCTCTCTGTAAAAGTGTTTAACCTGGAGGCACAAACGCATTGTGGTCAATTCGCTGGCTATCAAATTAAATCAGCATGCATTTGATCTTCGACTTGCTCATTCTTGCTTTTTTGGGTCTTGGAGAGCTTGAAATTCCATGCTTTGGCGCTTGGTTTCCTGGTCGTACTCAAACACCCAAGTCTCATCACCAGTAATGACACGTTCCATAAAATGGGGACCATTTTCAATCGATTCTAAAAAGTCAAGATACCTTTCTCTTCTGATGTCCTTTTGTCCCTGCGAAAGATTTTTTGAAACCTTTTTGCCCAATTCGTTAACCATTTGCTCAGTTTATTAATTTTTCCCCAATTCGTTAATCAAAATCTGATGAACAGTGGTGTGATTCAAATTTAACTTTTCCCCGATCATTCTTGTCGTCAACCGACGATCTGAACGTACAAGATCCCGTATTTTATCGACATTTTCATCGGTTCTTGAAGATGAAGGCCTTCCTCTGCGTGGTTCATCTTCAATCGACTCTCTTCTTTCTGAGAATGCCTTAAACCCCCGAAAAACCTGGGCTCTTGAAAAAAACACTGTCTCCATAGGCGTGTTGAAGTTTTGGAAAGTATCACTAGAAAAAACCGGTTTACGAAAACAATCACAAAGAACAAATAAATGACTCTACAAGTTCAAACTTATACTGAAGGTGTATTACATGTTAACTTACCGCCCTTCCAAGTCCCGTCTCCGCAATGTTGTTAGATCCGGCGCTACGTTACCAGTCGCATTACTTAATTTACACAAACAAAACGAGAAGAAGTAGTCACGATATATAAAACAAAATTTCTAACTAAGCAAGGGATGCAATGCTATAAGGAACGTGGCATACGCGATACCGTCCACGTCCATTAGTTGACAACCGACATTCCTCGTTTCGTGCTCGTAAACAAAGAGTAACAGGTGATTGCCGTTAGCCGAAAATTTTTATAGTTCTAGCGGTTCTAATATGTAAAATAAGGATTTGTAAAATATATTTAATTACTGTAATTACATTTTTGCTTGTTTTAATAAACATACATAAGTGTGATGTGTGAGTACCTATAATGAGTGATAATAATACAGTGTTAGTCCAGTGATACGGAGAACTGCTTGATACGACAAAAAAATCTGTCTAGCTCAAGTAGTTTGGAGTGGTGGAATTTGGAGTTCTCGTACGGAACGTTTATAACGGAACATGGGACCTACATCATATTTTAGGGTAGGATTACTAGACCTAAGTAGAAGGCTAGAGTAGCAAAGAAAAACAGATCGTGGAAAAGGCTTGTAATATATTTACAAAAAAAAAAATGTTTTTTTCATAATATCCAGATATGTAAATATATACAAGTATTTTTATACTTGTAGTTTTTTAATATCGAGATCTCTAAATAATATTATATTGTTGGTAAAATATATAGTTTGAGGTTAATGGTAAAAAGTTGTAGTTAAAATTTAAAAGTTAGATTTTACAATAGGTTCATCTTTTGAGCAAAATGAACCCAATTTGCTGTCTGGCCAACCAGTCCCAAGGTTGTCCTAGGGTTCAGACAATCAGGGATGACAGAGTTGAGACAGGTTTGAGATGTTCATTGGTGAGCCATCCTGGGACAAGTCAATAGACTTCATAAAACTGGGTAGAAATCAACTGAGATGGATAGTAGGACTGTTCACAGGACACTGCCCACTCAGACGACATCTCCACCACAATTGGGGTGAAAATGATCCCGATTGCAGGAGGTGTGGAGGGGAGGAAGAAACCCCCTTTCACATATTATGAGAATGCCCAGCACTGACAGCTATTAGGCATTCGAACTTTGGGGCTACAACAATAGGACCAAAAAAAGTAACAGACGCTCCACTAGAAACTGTCCTTAAAGGAACAGGACTAATGGAATGACTAGCCTGTGGTTGCACAATAAGCATCGGCTTAAGTGCACAGGGCTAGCACCTACCCCACACGTAATTGCAATTGTAAGCAAAATTTTGCAAAACGCGCAAGGACAAAAAGTTTTTTTATTCACTTGGTGAACATTTTGCAAGCAGTTTCCAAAATCTTCCGGTGGGGTACGCGTTTATTGATTTGTTTTTTAAAAATTTCACTTGCGAAAATGTTTTCGCAAGAAAGTTTTTTACTACTGTAGCGTTCTGCTTAAGTCTAGTAATCACTCCCTAAATTATAATGTTTGTCCCATGTCTCCTTACAAAAATACGAGAATTTCAAATTCCATTAGCCGCCACTCATTAACAGTAAGTTTAATGACAGTTACACAACAGCTAAAGAAAGGAGGGGTTTCGATAAGACCCTTTATCAGCCCCCTAAATAATATTTTTTATGATTTAGGGGGGCTAAATCATAGTTTATTATATAGATCATTCTTTTTTTTATATAATGTGAAAAATATAAAGTTTTTAAAAATACATACATTTTTTACGTTACTTAATAAGATCTTTATGAGAAGAACCACTTAACTTGAACTGTTTTACAAAAATACGTCATTTTTGTAGTTTTTACAATCTTTATCTAGTTATTTCATATAGAGCGCAACCGAGTAACTTTTCATATATATGGTGCACAAATAAAATAAGCTATTACTCTATTTCCATTCTAAATTGAAAATAGGTAGAAAAAAGCAAGGTTGTCAGATATATTTTCGAAAATTGCTAAGCTCACTATACAAGTATACTTCATACTTCAGTAAACCGTTAGTTCGTGACGTTCTTAGAAAGCTAGTTTGGAAATATTTAAAAAAAAAAATACATAGATATAAATTTATTAGTTAGGATTAAAATAAAGCGTTTAAAATTGCTGGAAAAAATAATTATAAATTCAAACAACTTTATGTATATTACTATACTTAAGAAAATTTTGAAAGGCCTGCAACGGCGGCTCAGGCGGCTGGTGGCACACAGTAAAACCACTGGCGGTAACACCGGTCAACGAGATTATTAGACTACTTTTGCATTTAATACATTGCTAATACTTCTTCGGTCCACTGTGCCATAAAATTTGTACGACGTCGTTAAAATGATTTACGACTTTAGGCACTCAACTTGTTTAAGACGCCAGTGACGTGTATTTCAGCTAGGTTTATTAACACAGACAATTTTTTGAGATTGTCTGGCTAAATGAGCATTATTTACAGCAAATTATATTACAAATATTAAGAGTTTTGTATGCAGGCTAATTTTAATCTCCTATATTGATTTGAATGAAAAAAATTATTTCACAATTTTCGAATTTATAAAAGATATATGCACGCCCATGGAATCATAAAGTTGCACCGCTTTTTCTTTTGTTCCCCAGGCGTATTTATCATTTTCAATTAAAATTAGAAGGACTATACATACATAAACACTGACTTGTTACTATACTGCGCTCATGGTAAAAATAAAAGAATTGGATTTCGGATAATATTTAATAATGTATTGATTGACTGATTTTACTATATTTTCTTTCCAAAATTTCAACTTAGCCCTTGCTTTCCTTTTTAGTACTTATAGACGAGACGTTGCGACGGAAAATCGGGGAACGTTCTGACGTGACGTCCCGCTGACCCCCCCCCCCCACGGGCATTAACGAGTTTGCACTCGTTCGGCATTAACAGTCAGTTTATTCACTTAGTTTTACATACTTAGTCTATTTAGTTTTTACACTAGCTGTTAGTAAAGAATTGTATGGAATGACATATTTAATATTATTCTAGATGTCAAGTCAATTTTCTAGAAGATGTAAAAACTATAAATAGTGGTGTTGCTAGGATAGAGTTGGTTGGTATTTGAGTGTTAAAGAGGTAAGATCGCAGAGTTGTAGATTGTTAATAAAAGTGTTTAAAAGTGAAGAAGCGAATTATTTAGAGAAATACGTAACAATATATAACTTATGGATACAATATCATCCGACTGGAGTTACATCTTGGTATTGCCAGTGCAAGGTTGGAGCACGTGTTGTTGGCTGTTGTGCTCACATAGCTTCAGTGTTGTGGTTCCTTAGCTATCATAGACATTCGGAGCGTCAACAAGAAAAGTACTCGTCTCACTACGAAGATTGTATTCAAGATGCTGCAGCTGGATGGTCAGATCACGAAGAAGAGGACTCTACATAATATATTAATGTTTTTTGCACCTTGTATAAGTTTGCTTTGTCAAAAAAAAAAAACGATAATTATAATATTAATTAGTATATTTTGTCGCTTCATTGATGGGAAATCAACTGTAAATCAAACATATACCTTAAACACATAAATAAAGCGAATATTGGCTGATGCTATATATAGAGACATCTAAAAAAAAACGTCATCAAAGTTGGCCAAGAAAAAAAAGACGTATTTCTATTCTTATTCGAATTTATAACCTTATTTACGTGTCAAAACTGTCACATCCTATGACAGCTATTGTTTATTTTACAATTTATGACAGTCACTTGTCAAACGTTTGACATAACCGAAAAGCTTAGATATGACCGCTATTTCCATCTCTCTCGTTCATAGCCAGAGTTGATGACGTTTTTTTTTTGGATGTCTATATATTTGTAAATTTTAAGTGTAGTCCTATAAAAACAATATTAAAATAAAAAAAAAATCAGAGGAGCCGGTAAGGGGTCTTATCGAAACCCCTCCTTTTAAAGTTTTGTGTCGTATTGTTTTTGCCTACCCTGACCTGACTGCCACTGCTCGCCACTGAAATCAACCCCCACGTCTTTTATCTTTCACGAGGCAATGGACTGCGTCCTGGTCGTTATTTCGGATCACGTCCCTGTTTCGACCCGGAGCGCAGCTGCTCGACACTCGATAACGAATGACCGTGTCCAGTCGGCTGATAAGAATAACAACGATACCACCATGTGTGACCTCACTACACGTTACACATGATAACCCCTATAGGCGGGGATCTCGTCCGAAGGCAAAGCTCGCTTGCCTCCAGCTTTACTTTTGCTCTCACGTGAGCTAAATGTTAAAAAATGTGATCCTATAATGAAAGAGAGGTATAGAGTTTCCATTCTAAATTGAAAACAGGAAAAAAAGCAAAGCAAGGTTGTCAGATATATTTTCTAAAATTGCTAAGCTCACTATACAATTATACTTCATACTTCAGTAAACTGTTAGTTCGTGACGTTCTTAGAAAACTGGTTTGGAAATATTAAAAAAAATACATAGATATAAATTTATTAGTTATTATTAAAATAGAGCGTTTAAAATTGCTGGAAAAAATAATTATAAATTAAAACAACTTTATGCATATTACTATACTTAAGAAAATTTTGAAGAGCCGGCAACGCTTAACACCGGCCAACGATCCATTAGACTATTGTGGTTTGCATCGAATACATTCTTTAAATAATTATTCGGTGTGTGTGCCATAAAATTCTTGTTTAAGACCCCAGTGACGTGTATTTCAGCTAGGTTTATTAAAACAGACAATTTTTTTGAGATTGTCTGGCTAAATGAGCATTATTTACAGCAAATTATATTACAAATATTAAGAGTTTTGTATGCAGGCTAATTTTAATCTCCTATATTGATTTGAATGAAAAAAATTATTTCACAATTTATATGCACGCCCATGGAATCATAAAGTTGCACCCGCTTTTTTTGTTCCCCAGGCGTATTTATCATTTTCAATTCGGAATAGAAGGACTATAGTTGACGTCGCACAGTGGGGCCAAATCCCAAAAACCTGGCTAAAAATCAAAAAGTGTATGAATCGATCTGAAAATCTTTACTCGGGGGTTTTTGAGGCCGCTGATTATAAATCCGTTATCAGATTTACAAAATCTCAAAATGGCGGAGAGATACCGGCGTGCATCATGTAAAAGAGATGGCGCGTGCATCGTGTAAAAGTTTCATTTAATGATTATTCTTTCATAATTTTCCGATTTAATAATATAGATTGCAATATTGTGCAATCATTATTTTCTACTCACCTTTAGAAGTAGAATCTATTTGGTTTTATTTAAATTTGCTGTATTTTTTAGATTTCTCAACTATTGAAACACGGGTTTATTTTCTTTACGACTACACGATGCGTATGGCTTCAGAGAAAGCGAGTTTTCGAATGCTTTACCGGCGTCTATACAAGCAATATAGGACTAATAGTAGTGAATACATAAACTACAAGGGTCCCTATTGTCAACTCAACAATAAAAAATTCAAAACTATAAACTTTTTTGGGGGGTTTTGGCTAGGTTTTTGGGAATTGGCCCCACTGTGCGTCGTCCAGATTGAATTTAAATACGATATTTTCCTCGAAAAATATTTTGTAAAATAAAATTCGGCATATTATAAACCCATAATAATCTAATATTAAATATTTTAATTTAGTTTTTTCGTCTGCTATTATTTTAACCATCTGTTTCTGTTGTATGTCTTTTTTGTGTTCAAAATTTAATCCAAAACAGTTCCAATGTAGTTTTCGAATAGTTTTAAAATGTGATCCTGAACAGGTTTAAAATGTGATCCTGAGCAATTTTTTAAAATAACTCGAAAAAGATTGAATTGAAGACCATGTTTTAAATTTTATTTTTAAAAAATGTCAAATTTGACAGGCACTGAATGGCAGACAACAAATATTAAGTTAAAAACAAGCAAAGCATTTTGCCTTCACACATGAACACATGCAACAGCAACAGTTTGCATTTTATGTTTTTATCGAGCAAGGCAGTTTAATGTTAGTTATCACAAAGAAAGTTTTACACTGTAATATTTGTAAATAACATAAACATAAACGTTATTATCCTTAAATACTACAAACACTTAAAGTATATCCCTGACATTATGATAACTTTGATTATTGATACCTCTTCTTATTTATCATATTGTGTTAAACTTGCAAATACCTAGTAATACCTAGTATTACACACATAACAATAAATATCGATTTATGTCAAAACAGTTAAAGTAATCATACGAGGTATGTAAATTTAGTAATAAGACTGGCAACGTAACGGCCAATCTAGCAACACCGCGAAGAGGGGACCTGGAAGGTTATGTATGCGACCTTCAGATCATGGCTCAGAAAACTATTTGAATTTAAAACAACCAAATTTCATTCAAATCCATCTAATAGTTTTTGCACAATAATTTGCAAAATGATCCAGCCCTTTGTGAAAAACAAGAATGATTTTTCATAACTACGAGGTGTGTTAATTAAGTAATGAGACTGGCAACGTAGCGCCCGATCTAGCAACATTGCGGAGACGGGACTTGGAAGAGCGGTAGGTTATCATGTAATACACCTTCAGTACAAGTTTGAACTTGTTAGTTATTTGTTTGTTCTTTGTGTCTGTTTTCGTATATCGTTTTTTTTTTTTTAGTGCGTTTTAAAAATGAGTGACATCAATTTTGAGCAACGGTATGCTGTCAGGTTTTGCTTCAGACTTGGACACAGCCCAACGGATACTTTTGCAAAACTTCAACACGCCTACGGAAACAGTGTTTTTTCAAGAACCCAGGCTTTTCTGTTGTTTAAGACATTCTCAGAAGGAAGAGAGTCGATTGTAGATGAACCACGCAGCGGAAGGCCTTCATCTTCTATCAACCGAAGAAAATGTTGATAGAATACGGGACCTTGTGCGTTTATAACGTCAGTTGACGACAAGAATGATCGGGGAAAAGTTAAATTTGAATCACACCACTATTCATTAGATTTTGACTAACGAATTGAGGATGAGAAAAATCTGCGCAAAAAAAACCTTTTCGCAGGAACAAAAGGACATCAGGAGAGAAAGGCGTCTTGACCTTTTGGAATCGATTGAAAATGATTCCCATTTTATGGAACGTGTCATTACTGGTGATGAGACTTGGGTGTTTGAGTATGACTCGGAAACCAAGCACCAAAGTATGGAATGGCACACTTCAAGCTCTCCAAGACCCAAAAAGCAAGAATGAGCAAGTCGAAGATCAAATGCATGTTGATTTGATTTTTTGATAGCCAGGGAATTGTCCACAAAGAGTTTGTGCCTCCAGGCCAAACAGTAAATCAACACTTTCACAGAGAGGTTCTTGAAAAACTTCGAAAAAGGTTTATGCGTGTGAGACCAAACGCCTTGTCACACAGCCATTTCAGTAAACAAGTTTTTAGCCAGTAAAAACATTCCTGTGGGTCCTCGGCCTCCTTATTCGCCTGTCTTGAGTTCTTCTGCCTTTTTTCTCTTCCCGAGATTGAAAAATCACCTCAACGAACGTCATTTTAAGATCATAAAAAACATTCAAACGGCTGTAACCGACCGGTGTGGCTTCCCAGGGAAGTTATTTTGAAGGGAGACAGTACTGAATTGTAATTATATTCAAAGAAAAAATAAAAATATCAGTTTCATTACTTAATTTACACACCTCGTATATTACTCATACATTTTTGTGTTCAGAAACTATGGATAACATGTTGTACACATGTAAAAATACAGGATGTTCTATTTAATAAATATGTTTTTCACAAGCTTACATTTTTTTTGTAATTTGCTTAAGTATTCTAAAATTAAAAAAAAAACGTGTAGAATCCTTTCTCAATTTTTGGATAATTGTGATGAAAATTTAGAAAAATAAAGGGGATATCAACTTTAAGTGATTAACCCTTTACGTATATATTTGTTCACCGACCCGGCTCTAAGTGTTGCCATTTTAATTTTTCTTAATATCTAATTTCAGACAGAGACCAATTTTGGGTTCAGACGCCGAACCACACTTGCGGCCGTTCGGCGCTGTATTCTTACCAACCCGTCCTTTTATATCAAGTTATTTGTTGCGGAAAACTCCACAAAAAGTGTCCGATTTATTGGCAAACTTGTAACATATGTGGTGGCGAAAATTCAAAGACCGTCCTCTGTATGAAAATAAAATGTCACCGGCAAATATCGGGGTCGGGATATGTCGTATATATGACACCGAGTTGGTTGGTAATGCAGGAGGATAACGGCGGGTGTTCGTGACTTCAAAGTGAAGTCAAACGCAGAAAAATTATTTATTCCGTGTTGACTCTGTCAATTTTGTATAGGACTACAGTCCTATACAAAGTCCTATACAAACACAGTCCTACACAAACAGGAATCAAATAATTAATTCTGATACGGATATTCACTTCACGGATAATTACAAATTAATGTTGATACGGAGGATTTTTAAACCATTTAAA
Source organism: Aromia moschata (assembly GCA_029963805.1). Classification (NCBI taxonomy): domain Eukaryota; kingdom Metazoa; phylum Arthropoda; class Insecta; order Coleoptera; family Cerambycidae; genus Aromia; species Aromia moschata. Next base: position 19,932 of record JAPWTK010001314.1, read on the forward strand.
AACAGTCATGACACCGACAAACCCCATTAAAAGTTTGACAGAAATGGAGCAGGTATGAAAGCTCTAATTTTGCATTGTCTTTCCAATACTATGAAAATTTCTAAGCCGAAACGTTAGAAAAAAACAAAAACCTTTGTTTTTTATAAACTGACCGATAATCCCACAAGTTTATCAAATGAAAATTTCTACATAATATTTTAATAATTTCTCTAATATATTAGTTCAGTTCCATTCTTCATTTCAAACGTATCAATATTTTATATTCAATCACCTATTACTAAAAACGTATTTTTACATAAATAAGCATTTATTAGAAATATCCTCCATCAGCATTTTTTTAAATTATATATAAAATCCTTCGTATACAGATGCTATATTTCTTTGGTAAGAAACACTAATTCAATAACTGAAAGGTACGAATATAATTTACTTTTTGAGGAATTTTATATTACTTTATTATTCATATTTACATGAAAAAATACCATAAATGAGTGGGATCAAGCGACCAAGTTTGGTACAGGCATCAACAAAAGTCATCATACTGGGGGTACTCTTTGAAGGTTATTTAAATTCTGATAATTCTTATACTACGGTTGTACTGCTTCTGATGAGATTGCATCATGAATTTCGCTTAGAGAAAGTTTTTTTAGCAAAAACCAATTACTACAACTTATAGAGGATCCTTTGTTTTCAAAACCCCACTTGAATTTTCTGTACATTCATTATTTCCCGAGTAATTGATTACTAAAGTCGAAAATGACTTTATTATATTGAAAATTATACAAAATAAATGCCAAAAACAAAAACATTTTTTTATTTAAACACATTTAAAAAAAATATGAGGCGTCGCACAGTGGGTTAGAATCGGAAAATCCTGGCCAAAAATCGATGAACCAAGTTCGTTATATTCTGTTTTAATTCATATAGCTTTGTGAAGCAGGGTTTCCTGCGTGTAATACTGAAACGACAGCTACCTAGGTTTTATACCTGCCGTTCTACTTTTACTAATTTTTACGTACGTATAATACGTACTAATTTTGTTACCACAAGGTGTATTTCCGACTTTAAAAAAATGGAGGCTACTCTGGAAGGGATGTAAAATATTATCTATGCATTGAAATTCAAATTTTTGTATTTCTTATTATGGAAAATAAATGTTAACTCTGCGCTTGTAATACAAACCCGCATGTAACGGTTGCGAAATAAAAGTAGGAAACTAGTTTGTACCTACAGCGTTCTAACAGTAATTCACAATTTAACATGTGGGAAATATTAGAGGAATAAGGAATTCATAAAAATTGGCTGCTTGAAACTGCTTATTTCAGTGAAAAATGCAAAAATACAAAGGCGCATCCAATAGAGCGTTCTCGGGGCAAATCTAACTGTACCTGCGTCAAAGAAGGTGTTCATCCCCTATACAATAGTAAGGCCCAACCAAGGGGGGGAAATGTATATACCTGGTGTACACTATTGACCAGTGGAAGGAGAGATATAGGGTGTCTCAATGTTCCGTGAAATATATATTTGTTATTTTATACTAGTTAACCTAATCCAATTTAACTGAGGTTCTCTGCAATTTTTTAACACACAATAATTTTAGTAACCTAATGTAACTTATCTGAAGACACGTTGCGTGCAATTGTAGGTTCCAAAAGGTTCTTACTAAAAATCTTATTAATGCAAAATATAAATAATCTTATTCGAATCAAAATAATATGTAGCTTTTTAAGAAATTTTTACTTCCGGTTCTCCACCTGTTTTTTTCGATAAGATTTAGTTGAAATTATATAAGCAGAAAATAGCAATGCTCTAATTTTGATCATAATATCCTTTTATCGCGAAAAAAATGGTTAGGTCAGCGACCCAAAAAACATTAAATCCGATATAGTTTGACAAATTTTCTACCTTTCTCGATTTTTTGGCCAAGATTTTCCGATTCTAACCCACTGTGTGTCGTGGAGCTTATCATCATTAAGGTATAGTTTTTATTTCCGTCTTAATTTTTAGTAAAAACAAGTAAATTGATATACTTACCCACTCTTTAATATAGAAATTATTTTTCATTTAGCTATCGGTTTACGAGAAAAACATATTGAACACTCAATAATAAATCGACCGTTACTTTTTAAATATTTAAGATACAAAAAAAATGTTAAATAGAAAAAGAACTCAAACATCCGAATGAAGATCGGCATTTATATTTGTTGTTGACGAAAAAATAGTCAAATTACAGAAAAAAAAAGCATTTTGCCGTCGGTTATAAAAAGGTAACTCCATTTCGAAAAAACCGCTCTATGGGACTGGTTCTGGTAAGACAAGGGCAACAATAACTCATCATAAATTCACCTTTAAGTAACACACCTATACTGGGTTGAACCGTCAAACTTTCTATGAATATACTTGTCAGCTTATTAACTAAGTATTGTTTATGGTCATCTCTATTTTCACTTATTAACAATTCGATAAAAGCCTAAGCGGATTACCCAACTAATTAATAAGAATTAAAAAAATGTACAGTCGGTAATGGTAGATACGGTTATCAGCTATATGGAAGGCTCAATTAGTATAATGGTGTCTGTTCTTGAATCGTGTGGTCGGCTATACCAATTTAAAGATCTCCGACTGGACTTAATAGTTTTCAGTAATATAAAGTTAGATAAGGCGTATGCGTTGTTTGGCCGATAACTTGGTATTATTGAGACGCAAATGTATTCAGCGTACCAATAATGCCTTAAGTCCGAGCTTAATAGCTTTATTAAAAGATTACCTTCTCTAACTTGAGTAGTTTTCCCGTGTTCGGGTTGTTGAGAATGAACTCGAGGATAATCTCACGTTGTCACGATATTTATTGCCTTTCCTAATAACCCCGAATATATTGAATTTTCATGCTAATAAATCTTATGGATGCATTAACTAAAGTATAATGCATATTTACTTTACGATTATAGAATATTTATTAATATATACACTAGGCGCAGAAATAGGGGTATAGAAAAAAATTTTTCACAGATCTGTAACTTGAGGAAAATAGTCGTGGAGAAAAAAAAAGAAAATTGAAACTCCAAGTTTCTAGTATTTGGTTCTTGAATTTAAAATATTTTAGCGTCAAGAGTTGAATAAGAATACCTAAGGAAACCATCGCAAAAATAATTTTCAAAATTTTTTATTGTAAAGGGTTCACGGAATATACATTTTTTTCGATAACACAGCTACACAAAAAAAGTCATGATCCTGTGTATTGACCTTGGTAGCCTTATGTGTTTTTCGACGCTGAATTCAAATCCAACCTCAAAAAAGTCAATACACCCTCAAGATTTTGAGATACAGTGATAAACGCCTCTAAAATAGAATAAAATCAACCGTGATATATGATGACAAGAAGTGTGTACATAAATTACTCCTGATGTAAAACCATTAGTTTGCGTAGGTTGGTTATTTTAGATATAACTATTGTCATGACAAGACATTTATTCTAAGGGTTAAAATCGAGTAAAATAGAGGTTGAAAGGGGTAAGAAATGAAAATTTGAAGAAATACGCAATTTTTATTCCAATAATGTATTCCTGGGGGTTTTCGAGGTTGCTGATTTCAAATTTCAACATACCAAAAGCAGGAAATGTACCCCAGAGGTGAAAATATATAGTAAGATGAGGTTGAAGGGGGTGCGAAAATGTTTATGACAAAATACACAACTTTTATTCCAAAATTAGAATTCCTGGGGTTCTGGAGGTTGATGATTTCAAATTTTAACATGTCCATAGCATGAGATTTGTTTCAAGTGTGAAAATTGAGCAAAATAGAGGTTGAAAGGGGTGCAAAACGTTAATTGAACAATACACGCAACTTTTACGCCTAAAGCCTGTTTCCAGGGGTTTTTGGAAGTTGCTGATTTCAATTCTCAATATGCCAAGAACAGAATATTTTTTGCGGACATTATAAACGTTCGAATAAAATTCAGTTCATTACAACAGCTCAGATCTAAGAAAAAATATTTTGCGTAATTTATCAAATTTACTCTATTTTATACAAGATTTTTCATGTCCGCAAAAAATATTCTGTTCTTGGCATATTGAGATTTGAAAGCAGCAACCTCAAAACCCCCTGGAAACAGACTTTTGGTGTAAAACTTGCGTATATTGTCTAATTAACGATTGCACCCCTTTCGAATCTCTATTTTGCTCAATTTTCACACTTTAAACAAATTTCATGCTATGGACATGTTAAAAATTTGAAATCAGTAACCTCCAGAACCCCAGGAAATATTATTTTTTAACCTTTGGAGCGCCGGGGATTTTGGCACTTTTTTTGCCTTAAAAATCCTGAGTGATTTAGTCCTACTTTGTACATTCAACCCTCAGGCAGTACAAACTTCAAATAGCGTCTTATATAAGACGTTCCGGCGGCAAACGGTCCGGAAAATTTTTAATTTTTTAAAATTCCAAGTAAATGCTTCTATGGGGTTTTCGAGGATGAGGAATGCGATGATGATTTTTGCGTTACCCTTCAAAAACACCTTCACCCCTTTCTGATTAGAAACAACCCCTTTTATCAATTTTCTCGGACTCTGCCGTAAGTATCTACAATATTAATTTGTAATAAGTTTTTGAGAGTAGAAAATTCTCCAAAATCAGGAAAGATAAATTTTATTTACAACAGTAAAGTATATAATACTCTACCCTTTTCAGGGAAGAGTACGTATTGCTCTTTTTTTCTCTCACTGGGTAAGAAAATTATTTTATCAATTTTTAAACGACGTTCACTATACAATATTTATTGGCCATTCAAGGGTCAGTCAAAAATTCAATTGAACTAAAAAAAAATATCCCTGAAATAGATAATTTACAAGAATAGGTTGAAAAAAAAAACAGTAGCTGTCACTAGCCAATCCGAATCGTAAACACATTTTCCCTCCGTCGATTCAAAATTGGATTGGTTTTATGGTGATTTTGGAATCATTTTGCCATTCAGTGTGTGACTGATTGATGGTATCTCCTTCAGTATTACCCGAAGCCAACGACGAGGACGTAGAGAGACTTTGTGGCTCCATTTTTTTTTTCGGTTTTTTACTATTTTTTTAGAGTTTTTAGTATTCTTTTTTTTGAGTTTTTTAGTATTTTTTGTTTTTTTTTTAGTTTTTAGATTTTTTTTTAGTTTTCAGTATTTTCAGTTGATTCTAAACGAGTAATTTATTACGCGTTGTAAAAAATATTTTCAAAAATCATCTAACTCAGAAACTATCACTTGCTATCAGAAACGTCCACGAGATATTCCCTCATGGATATCTGCCACCGTTCATAGTGCAAAGACACATAAAATATAAAATGAAATTATATTTTTACTCAAAACTCAATCTTACATTGATATCAGAATCGGGGGTTCTTTTTTAGGGTGTCTTTTTAGGGTTCTTGTTTAGGGTGTCAACCCCAAAGTTTTTTTTCGTGATCAACGACCTCCTAAAAGCAAAGACTACTAAGTTTCGTTACAATTTAAAAATGATTGTATAGCCTATGGAGAGCGTCTTATATAAGATTTTCCGGCCCTCCAAAGGTTAATAAAAGTTGTGTATTTTGTCACATAAATATTTTCGCACCCCTTCAACCCCTGTTATACTCGATTTTCACCTCTGGGGTACATTTCCTGCTTTTGGCATGTTGAAATTTGAAATCAGCAACCTCGAAAAACCCCCAGATATATATTCTTGGAATAAAAATTGCGTATTTTGACAAATTTTCATTTCTTACACCTTTCAACCTCTATTTTCCTCCATTTTCACCCTTTCAAACAACACTGTAACTGTAGGCATGTTGAGGTTTTGGAAAAGCATCCGTTGCGCTGTATCCAAGTCTGAAGCAAAACCTGGTAGCACACCGTTGCTCAAAATTAATGTAACTCGTTTTTAATACGCACTAGAAAAAAACGGTTTACGAAAACTTGTATTGGAGATGCATTACATGTTAACCTACCGCCCTTTCAAGTCCCGTCTCCGCAATGTTGCTAGATCGAGCGCTACGTTGCCAGTCTCATTACTTAATGTACACACCTTGTAAAAGCAAATAGAATACATGAGTTACTGAGACCGCATGAAAGTAAACTTAGAAAATATGTGGCCACAATCATTTTTTTTCTGGTTATGCATGCGCAGGCAGGTAAATAACGCTCCATATCAGATCCGTCGTTTTCAAAGAATACTTATTCACAGTAAATTTGGCGGCGCGAAGTCGAGTTTAATAGGGCGTAAAATCTGATGCGGTTTCCAGCCAAAAATAATTTATAAACGCCAATCGTCGGAATCGAGCTTTATGGGGCGTCTAGCGACCCATTCAAGATGGATGCATACAACAATAAAATCTAAATTTAGTATCGGAATAATTGCAAACATAAATCACCGCTTATTGTTGCATAAATTGGGTTTTAGTCAAACTTAAGTTTGTAGATCTTTATACAGCCGCAATACGAGGTGTGTAAATTAAGTAGTGAGACTGGCAACGTAGAGCCCGATCTAGCGACACTGCGGAGACGGGACTTGGAAGGGCGGTAGGTTAACAGTACAAGTTTGAACTTGTTAGAGTCATTTGTTTGTTCTGTGTGACTATTTTCGTAAACCGTTTTTTTTTTCTATTGCGTTTTAAAAATGGATAACATTAATTTAGAGCAATGGTGTGCTATCAGGTTTTGCTTCAGACTTGGACACAGCGTAAGGAATACTTTTTGCAAAACCTCAACACGTCTACGGAGACAGTGTTTTTTAAGACTTTTGGCTTCTTTCACCCTTGCCTTATTTGAATAAATTTGGAATTTCTTGACCGTTGATCAATTAACTTGATAAACTTGTGGGATTATCAGTCAGTTTATAAAAACAAAAGTTTTAGTTTTTTTCTAACGTTTCGGCTTTATTCAGCCATCATCAGAGCAGAAAATTAATTCGGTTTTTTTCTGTTGCTAATATCAAGAAATTCCTCGAGAAATTACAAATCTATTCAAATAAGGCAAGGGTGAAAGAAACCAAAAGAGATGACCACAACAACGGGAAGAAGTCACCAAATCTAAAACTACAGAGAAACTGCATAAGAAATTAGCAGATAAAAAACCGAATTCATTTTTGTGCTCTGATGATGGCTGAATAAAGCCGAAACGTTAGGAAAAAACAAAAACTTTTGTTTTTATAAACTTACCGATAATCCCACAAGTTTATCAAGTTGAAATAAATAAACAAAATAAATGAGTTCCAGCAGTGCTATGAGAAATGGAAGAGCTGTCTCTCAATACTGAATTGTAATTCTATTCTAAAAAAAATAAAGTAAAAAAAAAAAACAGTATCATTGCTTAATTTCCACACCTCGTATATCCGATCGACTGGACCGTTTATTTAACCGGTCGCTTATTGTTACGTTCAAGGTGTAAGTATTGACCGAATCTATAAATAACGAGATTTCGTATAAGTGATATTTTATCTTAACTGGGCTTATGTTGCCGCGGTCTTGCCAGTAGGACGATAAATCTCGGATTTTATCATTAAACTTTGAGGAAGCGATAGACCGAAGGCATTGTTTTAACGGTCCATTCGAGTATATACGAGAAGTACGTTCGTTTATTCGTTCAATAAATCTTTTAAATCGAACATGCTCGCTGTGCATCTACAGCTGTAACGCTTGTCACAGCATGTGGTTTACGATTATTAAAAGAGCCTAAGTTAGCGTAAAATGTGGACTCAATATCGTCGGAAATTCATTTTTTAATACAGTCTGTCCCATCAGTGATGGGTCACAGTAAATCTGCAGATATTAATAGGTAAAAATATTGTGATTTAAAATACCTTGGCACTAAAATTAGTATATAATAACTAGGGTCCGGAAAAGTATGCAGAGCCGATACTTTTTAAGCGCATATTTCTTGCTCCTGTGTACCCACGCCACTGACCGTGCGTATAAATCGCACTAGACTCCTGTGCATCAATTCCCGTGCGGGAACATGGAACGCCCTAATACAATTTCTCCCTAAGACAGCGAATTATTCCGATGATGCCAAGTGTCCATTTAGTTTGCTACCTGCCGAATTTCCACAAAATCATGCGATATTGCTCCATGCGAGTTCTTTCGATGGCCTTATCATTAAAACCCAATTTTTCTAATTGATATTGCAGATATAGTGCGCTTCCAAGATATGATTACAGAAAGAAATAAAGAAATAAATATCAATCCCTTATATATTACACAATGTTTTTAATTCGATCAGAAAGAGGCGATTCAGTTTTCAAGAAATCTTGTCTGTTTTCTGAATTTACAGAAATACAAGATTACACAATTTTCAGAAAAAATACACTTGTTCCTTTAATTATTTTGTAAAACTTTGACAAATCGGTCCGAGAACACGGTTCAATGGATTGATTTAAAAATGTACAGTGCTGTTGGAGGTACACTAAGTTGTAAAAAAAAACTTGAAATATTAGGAACTTGTAGGGTGTTTATTCGAGTTTTTGAAACTGTCCTTACATTCTCTATGGTCATTGGTTGCTGAAATACCGATGATCAAAGACAAAAGGATCCTTTTCCATTAAAAGTCAGATATCTCACCGACAAATTGACGTAAAAAGAATATAAAAAAGAAAATTGAAGCGGAATAAACAAGCTATCCGACCCATACATTAATTTAATAAAAAAAAATCCTCGTCGGTTGACAAAAAAAATATTACTTTCTCGCGCTATTTCGTAGGATTGCGTCATAACTGTAGCTCATAAACATTTTTTGACGAAAGATCTCAAAACCAGAAACTTGAGGCTGCGAAATGGTTTTATTTAAATCTAGATAGGTACGACAATTTTTCACTGAGATACAGCCTTTAAAAAATCACCAAAGAAATTAGGATTTTTTTGTCCCTTAATTTTTTAGAGTATGTATTAATAAAGATTTTCTAGTATTTGAACTCAGTTATAACATTGAGTTTCAAACGTAGTTAACGATAATCTATGAATATTTTTTTTAAGTTATCAAAATGCAAGTAACAACTAAGTTAGGCGCCACGTTCGTTCGTCCCTATTTTACAATAAGGCATTCCCCCTACAACCTACCCAACTCCCCTCTGCCTGTCACGTCGGTCTTATTACAGCAAGGGAACAACCAATACCGACAAGTGGGTGCTCTACGAACGCCAGTATTTCATTAGGGATGTGGTTTTAGGTGTACATTAAGGTGACATATTCAAGTACCCTTATTTTAATTGCAGTACATCCTTGAGTCCTTGTGCATTTTCTTCGGCATTCGACTTTGTGTAGTTTAAATTTAACGAAACAGGTCGAAACGTAGCCTATAAAAGGATTTCACTAAGAATATTAGTGTCCATGCTGTTTTTGTGTTGGCATAGATGATTGAAATTAATGCCAAGCCCATTACATTTTTACGTGCCAAAATTAGGGACAGCACGAAAATATATATAAAAAATCGGAAAAATTCCTTAGAATTGAATAAACTACTTTTCCCGAACTGAATTTCGCCGCGTCATATTCAAAATGGCGTCGAAAGTTGGCCCAAAATCCTATTTTTCGGTTTAAAAAAAAAACTATGCGTCCTACAAAAAAAGTTTCAAATAAAAGTTGTAGAACCTATTAAAACAAACAATTTAAGCCTAATCCGACTTTAATAAATAAATAAATAAATTTTTGATTGCAAAAAACCGGCTAAAAATCGCGATTTTTTATACAAACTGCGAACTGTACAAGGTGAGCCAAAAAGTCCCGGTGCGGTAGAATAACTCGTTGGGAGTACATTTTACTCCTTAAAAAATGTTTTTACGTCCTTTTGTAAGGATGTAAAAATGTAAATCCTTTCTGACTTTACGTTCTTCAGCCATATTTTCATGTCCTCTCAAAAAATGTGACTTAATATGCAATAACTGTAAGTTATCCACAACAGCGCTAATTTTCTTAGCTATATTTGACAATGTAATTATTATTTATCGCCAAATTTGACGCACAGAAATTATTATACAAATTTTTTACAACTTTTATTTGAAACTTTTTTTTGTAGGACGCATATTTTTTTTAACGAAAAAAAAAGGGTTTTTGGCCAACTTTGGACGCCATTTTGAATATGACGCGGCGAAATTCAGCTCGAGAAAAGTAGTTTATTCAATTCTACAGAATTTTTCCGATTTTTTATATATATTTTCGTGCTGTCCCTAATTTTGGCAAAAAAAAAACGAGGTAGTTTTGACAACTGGCCTATAATGACAATTCTTCTTTCTCACTAGTGAATGCAAAAGCCATTAGCTTTGTATTCACTAAGCACAATCCTTGGAGAAAAAATATTCTTAAAACAGTACCGTTATTTTATCGTTCACCCATGGATTAGTCAAATTTTTTTAACACTTCGACAGACTTTAATAAATACCTCAAAAAATAAATTACAAAAACTTTCAGGCAACCCAGAAAATAAAACAAATAGCAACAAAAAGTCCGGAATTTATAGAATAAGTCGTGAACAAAAATATATTGGGCAAACAAAAAGATTAATCTTAACTAGATTCAAAGAATACATAGCTCACTTAAAATATGGTAGAAAAGACAGTTAGATATGTATATTCGAAGGTATAGAAAGTGTTAAAAATAATAGTATCAAAAATAGAGATAATAAGCCAATATCTAATAGTCCTCTGTTCTGGTTAACAAACCAGGAAAAACCGGGCTGGGAAACCGCAACAGGAACTTCAGTAAACATGGCTAGGTAATTAGATTTAACTTTAGTTTTAATCATCTCCTAATGATGCCAACATGGTTGTCGAAGAGCGCGTTATGTGCAAAAAAGTGGTTAAAAGTGTTAACTGTGAAGTCAAATCCTTATCCATTATTTTTCAAGCTTATCCATTTATTTTCATTTATTTATTCACAAGCTGATACCATTGAGTAATAAATTAATATTGTGTTCTTAACTTTTTTTGATCTAGTCTTGGATATTAACTATTAAACCTGCAGATATACTTGTCCGGAAAAGGCCAGGATTTGTTCAAAACTTTTAAACATAGTTATGCCGACTTGAGCAGAGATTGTTTTATCCCTACGAGGACAACTTCTAACAACTTTAATATTTTCCTTTCACGTTCTATTTTGCCCGAAACGTCACCCAAAGATGCACGCAAAACACTTTTATTATTACTGCGTCGTTACAAAAGTTTTTCTAGTTAAAGTAAGAAACTTTGGCGTCAGTTTTATTAGATGTGTAAGGCAGTTTCAAGTTGTTAACCAAGTTTTGCGAAAGAGTTTATACATAAGATGGTTGGAAAATTATAACTTATTTTATGGAATACAGTAGTTGCTACAGTAAATACGATATGTGTCAATGGAAGTAATTCAGTTAATTCAGAAGTAAACTGTTTCTAAAAAAAGGTTTATGATTTTGCACATAAACATAGATTATCAAAAGAAAAGATGTATATTTCCAATAACTAAAGTATACAGTAACTGTAACTGTAATAAATTATAACGAGCCATCCAAAAAGGTCATCAAAGTTTGCCGAGCAAAAAAAGACGTGTTTCTATTCTTAATCCTGAAGTTATTACCTCATTAGTTATTTTACAATTGTGGCAGCCATTTACCAAAAGTTTGACAACAAAGTTTCGCTTCGAATTTCGACATAACCGCTGTTTTCATCTTTCTCGTTCACAGCCAAGTTAAATGATGTCTTTGTCTCTGTATAGATATATCGTTTAGTCTCCAGATATATCGTTTTCGGAGTATTTTCAACCCCTAAAAAGGATTCCGTAGTCCAAATTTACTTCTGACCCTTCATTAACCCAAAAAAAAGTCCAATTTTGGGCAAAAATTGACGAAAAGAATACCAGTCTATTTTTTGTACTGTTTACTCCAGACATATGATTTCCGGAGTATTTTCAACCGCAATGAAGGATTCCGTAGTCCAAATTTACTCCTCATTATTCAATTTCCTACAAAACCCCAATTTTGGGATACAATTTAGCAAACAAGACTTTTAAATCTATTCTATTTACAATTTCTTTACGACGTATCATTTTCAAAGTAAGAATTAAATGCATTGTTTATTTGAGTACGTTATAGAAGAGTAGTTTTATAAGAAATAGTTCTTCAAACAATCAGTGTAGATTCATTTTATTTTTCTTTGGTTCTAAAGAATGTAAAAGTTCCTCTATTCAGTAACTTCTTAATCTTTGGAGATTCATGCAACGAGTGAGTTTTTCATCTTTCAAAATATCTTTTTTTCACAATGACTTTGCATGTAACCAAGATTCTGTTTTTTTTTCTTGTGTTTTATTTGTTTTTATAAAGGCATGTCTAAGACATGGTTTTTTCAGAGTACAATTTTGTGTTGGCTATTTAAGCCGATATTTAAACTTAACTTGACATCAGTGTTCTCGCTGCGCTTATGTTTTCATCTCTGCGCAGTTATATGACTGGGAAATAATTTCAACATATCGCGTAAACCGATCTGCAATCAACTTTAGCTTTTTAACTATATTTAAAAGATGTCCTATTTCGTAGGGGTAATTTTGAGTCAAAATCCATTAGTAACCAAAATAGAAAGGTAAAGTATTTTGAATTGTTTTGCCATTTTGAACCAAAGTTGGTCTTTTTTGGGTTACTGAAGTGTCACAAGTAAATTTGGACTACGGAATCCTTTCCGGTGGTTAAAAATACGGAAACGATATATCTGGAGTCCACGGTACAAAAAATCGACTGGTATTTTCTTGGGCAATTTTGACCCAAAATTGGGGTTTTGTGGAAAAAGTGATGGGTGATGGACATCGGATTCGTATTCAGCGCATCAAAATACATAAGAATCGACATGCCAGACCTTGGGTTCAAAAAAAATGTTTTTGTATGTGCTGGTGTTTTGCAGTTGTATAGCGCGTTGTGGCAAACTTTCCAGGCCCTACGCATTATTATTCAATATAAATTTATTTTCTTGTAAAGAATTTAAAAAAAAATCGCAGGTTTTTTAGACCTTTGACCCTGATTTCATATAGAAGTGTTTTTTCCATTTTATTTATTATGAATCAGCTGATATTTCCTTAAATCTGGATGCACGAAGAAAAGTAAATGACCAAACATTTCATCACTTGATCACTTCTAAAATTTGAACGTAAACCAAAGAAACATCTGCCATGTAGGAACTTACTTAGTAGGCCAGTCGATGTGGATTTTTACCTGGAAATAATTTCGGGGTAGATATCTAAAATTCATAAAATGCACAATTCGAGACTTACCGCCAGAGCCGCCATTTAGCCAACATGGCCGCCAAAAACGGTTTTTTGCAATTCTTTCCAAAACTATGCGTTTTTCGAAAAACTATGTAGAGAACAAAATTAAATAGGAGGAAATTTCATACAAAAAATATTCTTAGCATATTTTCTCTATTAACCGTTTAGGCAGAAAAGTCGTCGTAAAGTTTAACATTTTGCGTAAGTTTTATATAGAGGCGATTTTCCGAAATCCAATGTGTAGTAGGGTTCCACAAAACTACTTTTTTAAGGCTTTATACAATTTTGTCATGAAACAGTGGCGTATCTTTTATCCAATTAATTAAATAATCAATGAATTCATTAATTAACTCTATTAATCTATGATCAATTAATTTTAACTATTAATAATGTTTGAAATGAATGAAATGAATGAAAGTAAACTTGTTTCCACACCACCCATGGGGTAAAGTACACGGCGGTTTTTTTTAACTTGGTTTCCCCTGTAGGCCTAATCTACTTAGTAAATAAAATTACGTTTTCTATCTGCAAAGGCCCGACGGACCTGGTTCGTTAATATCAATGCTTTCAACGGTGAATATGTTTGTCTCTATGTCGGGATCAAATATAGGTTTCTTTTAATTCGTCGAATTCTCCTTCTTTAGTTGACAAACAAATATCGAGCGGCAAGTCCAAGCCATCTACATCAGATTCGTCCAGCGTCAGTTGAGTGACATTTTCGCAGATCTTTCCATTGCAGACACCACAAGTCATGGAGCATTTTAATCCTGCTTTTCTGCATCCGCAGGCTCTACCATAATTGGTCTTGCACTTACATGACAAAAATACAAGTAGTGCTTTGGGAGCAGGATCCTTCAAAGTTGTTACTGGGGTGATACCAGTTTGGGTTTTCTTCTAACCCCATTCTTCAGCTTCTTTTGAACAGCCTGGAGGGGGTTTGTTGATATCCAAGTAGGCGCAACGGCAATTCCACACAGGCTAGGAATGTGCCGGTTAGTCAGGGAGCTGCAAATAAAACGAGAGTTCAATTGAATAGCGTTTTATCATAAAAAAAAAACGCATATTAGATAGGTAAAAGCAGTTTAAGGAAGTTAACGGGATATGTGGTCCTTTAATCAGCTCTTGAGCCTCAACCGTTAACTTTAGCGAAAATATGATGAGCACAATTTTTGTATGAAATTTCCTCCTCTTTAATTTACATATTTTTTTCTAAAAACGCATAGCTTTGGAGAGAATTGCAAAAAAACGGTTTTTGGCGGCAATTTTGGCAAGATGGCGGCGCCGGCGGCAAGTCTCGAATTGTGCATTTTGTGAATTTTAGTTCTACATACCCAAACCTACAAACCTGCCAAATTCCAAAAACTTCCCGAGTTATTTCCAGGTAAGCCCTTCTTGTGATCTCCAATGACTGGCCTATACTCTGCATCATGGCCCTGGATTCGAGAGCATGCACCGTGGTGTGAGCGAGTTTTTTCGTACGACACGGTACGAAGGTGATTTGTTTACGGGGCCACCCTTAACTGTGGGTGGCAATAAATTACGACACATTAAGGAAGTTTTACGTTGATGTTTTATTAATAAGGTGGGTAGGTTCAAGTTGTAAATGCCTTGTCTTTTCACACGATACCCGGGTACCCGGCGGTGTGAACATTCCTCTTGTCTGTCGCAAAAAGTAGCTAAATGTTATTTATATTAAAGCGGGAGCGAGAGCGTCGTGGAAGCATTCAGCTTCGCTTGGCATATTTATTGAAATTGGATGCAAATGCGAAATGGTCCGGAACATTTTTACATTTACACAGTGGCAATTAATTATATATTTTTTTCCCTACTATTCCGGAATAAATAACTAGTCCCGGCAACATTTTACAAATACTAGAATACAGCCAGTGTTTATGCCCAGTGCTTATGTTAACAGTATTTAAAACTGTGAACTACAATGACAAAGTTTTGATTTCTAAAAACTATATACGTATTTTTCATGATCGAACGGTAATACTGCACTGTATTTTATCATAGGTGCATGCACATGCGATCACTGTGATCAGTTACCAATATAATTTAGATTGCTAATTAAAACTAAACAAGGAATCACTACACCTTCACACAAATATGGCTTTGCCAGCCGTTAAGGGGTTAGGTGGGTTTCAGAGGTTCAAAAAAAGGGTATTTTTACTATTTTTTTTAATATATACAATCATATATTTTATTCAAACAATTCAGCATGTCAAAGATACATATTTAAACAGTATTTTGTGAAATTTTTATTTAAAAATTCCGAAAACTCAGCCATTGGTACCTCATCTCCCTTGACGTCTCAAAAAAAATGCTCTTGCCGTGGATAGCATAACTCATTATTGGTTCATCCAAAATCAAATAACCAAAAATATTTCGTTAGTACATGGATAAATCTCGTTATTGGATGAAGGAAAAAAAATAAAATAAAAAATGAATTTTTGACAGACTTTGAACAAAAAAACATATATTTTGGTCAAATTTTCGCCATGTATTGGCTCGAAAAAATTAGTTGTAATAATAATAAAAAAAAATCCTTCATTCAATGATTAGATAATGTTATTTCAAAGATGTGTGCAAAATTTGAACAAAATCGCTTCATAACTTTTCGAGAAATCGTGTCCACCGACTTAAAAAATTGAGTTTTGAGATAAACGCGTTTAAAGTTTTAAATTGAAATAACATGCAAAAAAAAATTTTTTTTTAACACATAGAATCATCGATTCCGGCACCATAAAGCTGGCAAACGTAAACAAACATGGAGAAAGCGAGTAATCAACTGTCACACGCCTAGAGGGCGCATTCTTATCGGAAAATCGACAATACCTGCGAAGCGCTGCACTGACGTGGCCTGATGGGCGGAACTTCCGAAGGGGTCTATCTCTTAGAATTTCACTCGGATCGATTTGAAATTTTAGGATAATATTTTAAACATATTGTACCATTTAATAAGACAAAAAAATCGATTTTTTGAAATTTTCAAACCCACCTAACCCCTTAACGGAACTCTTTATGTTAAAATTTTCATGTTTCTGAAAATAGGCTCTCTTGATTCAAAAATCACTATTGTTTATATTTTCAAGGTCACTGATCACAATTTTAACATTGAAGTTGCATTTTGACACGTGCCAACCACGAAAATGCCAATTTTTGTAGTTGTCAACTACAGTTTCTTATCTCAAACTTTGAGTTACTTAGTATCTGAGGATCTCAATTTCCACAAATACTAGCTGCTAAGATAGTAACACCTGCCAATTTTCCAACTTTTGATATAGTTTCTCAACTTTTTATACTGGATACCCCACAATATTCAGTTTATAAAATATCCTCGTTTGCGAATTCTGATTGATCAAAGAAGATTCTATTTTATATCTTATAATAATATTTTATTATTTCCTTTTTGATACATACACTGTATATATGATACGTCTAAATACGTATAAATACGCGATAGAAGACTTTCCTTTAGCATTACCCAGAGCTAGCGACGTAGACGCAGAACGAAACTTCTTTATTATTTTTCAGTTTTGGTAACTAGTAGCTGTCAATTTTTTTTCGGTATTTGAGTCGTACTTATTAATCCAAGAAATAAGAGATATATATTTATACAGGTTATTTGAAAATCATCTAAAATTCTTTAGATATTGATTGTAAGTTTGACAGCTGTCAAAATCAATTTTTGGAAATAAAATAGTTGTCAATTATACAAGAAAATGAAGACGATATGATTTATAAGAAATTTTCAAAAACTGAGCAACAAAAGTACTTAATAATTTAGGTAGTACTTAATAATTTCCTTTAGCATTACCCAGAGCTAGCGACGTAGACGCAGAACGAAAATTTTTGAATATTTCTCACAGTTTTGGTACCTGGTAGCTGTCAAATTGTTTCGGTATCTGAATAGTAATATTATTATTGATCCAAAAAATAGGAGATCTGTTTATACAGATTATTTGAAAATCATCTGAAATTCGTTAGATATTGATTGAAGTTTGACAGCTGCCAAAATCAATTTTTGGAAATAAAATAGTTGCCAATATACAAGAAAATGTAGACGATATGATTTATAACAAATTTTCAAAAATTGAGCAACAAAAGTATACTTAATAATTTAGGCCTTTTGACATACTGATAACAGATTCGGAACTGTGCAGCTGTCAAAATTCAAGTTCATTGTATTCAGCGCTCAAAAAAAAAAAACGTAAAATATAATGTTTATAAATAATTGTGTGAACCTAAAATACAGTCATGATACAAGTGAAAATAGTGACAGTCACTTTAGCAATTGGAAGTTGCCAAAAGCAATTTCTAAAAGTAAAATGGTATTAGCGACCCCAAAAAATATAATCAACATTTATAGTACCATTTTTTTTATGTTGAAAATTAGTCACAAAACTGGCTTTAGTGGTACTCTAAGGGTTAAGATTAAGAATATAAATACGTCTTTTTTTGCTCACTCAACTTTGCTGATTTTTGTAATGGCTTTTTGGACAATATTTTATAAGATCCCTAGAAATGTTGGTTGTTAGATAAATTGCTCTGTAAAGGCTTATACGTCTCATCTTTTTCAAATAAGGCGTAGCAAAATACACCTCTTTTCCATTTTTTAATCAAAGAAAAAAATAATTTCAAATAGAAAAACTGATAGATTTATGATCAGCTCTACTCGCAAGTCTATAATACCTACTCTATTTCCATTTTAAATTGAAAATAGGTAGAAAAAAGCAAGGTTGTCAGATGTATTTTCTAAAATTGCTAAGCTCACTATACAAGTATACTTCATACTTCAGTAAACTGTTAGTTCGTGACGTTCTTAGAAAGCTAGTTTGGAAATATTTAAACAAAAAAACATAGATATAAATTTATTAGTTAGCATTAAAATAAAGCGTTTAAAATTGCTGGAAAAAATAATTATAAATTCAAACAACTTTATGTATATTACTATACTTAAGAAAATTTTGAAGAGCCGGCAACGGCGGCTCAGGCGGCTGGCCGCACAGAGTAAAACCACTGGCGGTAACATCGGACAACGAGATTATTAGACTACTTTGCATTTAATACATTGCTAATACTTCTTCGGTCCACTCTGCCATTAAAATTGAGTTTTGTATGCAGGCTAATTTTAATCTCCTATATTGATTTGAATGAAAAAAATTATTTCACAATTTTCGAATTTATAAAATATAAATGCACGCCCATGGAACCATAAAGTTGCACTGCTTTTTCTGTTCCCCAGGCGTATTTATCATTTTCAATTAAAATTAGAATGACGATACATATGTATGTATTTACATATCCTTTTGTCCGATCTATATTTAACGATGTGCAAGTTTTAGTCTGTTTTCATTGGAACGAAACTGACAGAAAAGGAGCAACTAGTCTATTCTCATTACAAAAATATGTATGTAATAAAGTATAAACATAAACCGACTGTAAAAATAAATAATGGAAATAGCACATGAGCGTAATAATATGGCACGGGCTTTATTTGCTCATACATATTCCAATTTCAGATATAAAGCTGTACCATAACCACGAAATAAAGACCGGCAGACTGTCGTAAAGTGTACGGCATCATAATCAGCAGTATATACTACACGAGTAGGGGGTTACTTTGACAATATTATTAGCGTCGAAATACGCTATTCGGATATCCAAGGCCAACTATGTTGCTGTATAAAAACTAGCAATATTATATCCTCATACGTACGCCATAATTATTTTTCTCAATTTACTCAAGGGTACACTGTGACTCATAAGATTATTCAAACAGTGTTTTTTTGTTGCAGTACTATGTTGTCACACACTCTAATACTTAGGTACTCTTCTCAAAAAAAATTCTCGTATTCTCGAATTCTCGCATTCACGAAAAAAAAAAACGCATTCAAACGTTTAATATCTGGAAGCATTAACACAACATAGGTGTTAATTTTAATGAAATTAAGTGACTGAAACCAAAAACATTTCTGACTCTGGAAAAGTGTAAATACAGGGTTAGCATAAAGTAAGGGGATACAGGGTGAGTCAGAAAGAATGGGACAAGACTAAACTGGAAATACTAGACACCAAAATATTAATGATTGAGCTCAACATGCCTTATACCAATGTCGCTGGTTTAAGAGATACAACGTGTTCAAAGTTTCAATTTTATTCTGAAATTTCTCAGTAACTGAGAAAGTTTTAAAAGTATAATTCTGAAAATTGGTAGTTTTATGTTTTTTGATGTGAGAATTACGAATTTTAAGCTTATTTTGACGCTGCTCCTGGAGGGCGCTAGTTTCACCGTATTATTTTAAGATAATATAGAGTAAGGTATTCTAATCCTGCAATGCATGATGGGAAATGTGTCAAGAGGTCGCGCCGCCACACGTGTGTCTTGAAAACTAACTTATATTATACCTAAGCTACATTTCGTGTAGATTAGGGTGTGATATAGAAATCATATAATATTATTATTTAGTTTTGGTATTTAAATTACTAATTGCAGCTAATTAATATTATTTGTAATGAAAAATAATTTTTGCAACGTTGATTTTTTTTTATAACTTTTATTGTCCTGGGAGTTGCATTAATGTAGCTTAGGTATAAGTTAGTTTTCAAGACACATGTGGCGGCGCGACCTCTTCACACATTTCCCATCATGCATTGCAGGATTAGAATACCTTACTCTATATTATCTTACATTATTTTGGTAAATTAAAACATATTTTCTTTTATCCGTTGGGCCATGTGTCGACCTCGGCCTCGACCTCGAAAACAAGTCGAGAATCTAAAAGAATGCACAATTCTACAGAGAAAAGGTACCTATGCTTGTTTAGGTCGTCTAAATCTATCGGTTTTTAAGTTATTTGCATTTAAAAGGTGCAATGTATTTTTGTTGAATTAAACTTTGAACACATTGTATCTCTTAAACCAACGACATTGGGATACGGTATGTTGAGCTCAATCAAAATAATGTAATGATATGTAAATTTGACAAATGTTGACACAAGTCTACTTAGAAAAAATATAGCAATATCAACGCCTAAAAAAATCAACAAAATACATTGAACTTTTTAAATGCAAATAACTTAAAAACCGATAGATTTAGTCGACCTAAACAAGAGTACCTTTTCTCTGTGGACTTGAGCGTTCTTATAGATTCTTGACTTGTTTTACGCATGACTGAACAAATTAAAAAAAAATATGTTTTAATTTACCAAAATAATACGGTGAAACTAGCGCCCTCTAGGAGCAACGTCAAAATAAGCTCAAAATTCGTAATTCTCACACCACGAAACATAAAGCTACCAATTTTCAGATTTATACTCTCTTAAACTAGCGATATTGGTATAAAGCATGTTGAGCTCAATCATAATATTTTGGTGTCTAGTATCTCCAATCAATGTCTAATATCCAATTCTAAAATGCCATTGTTTTAACTCTTAAAACAAAAAAATTATGGGGGTTGAACTACTTTCGAGAATCACCAGGTATGTATCGGCACTCCGAGTGCATTTACTTTTTTACTTTTGTCTGCTTCCCTCGCAGTAAAGAGCACCCTCTGAGTTACCCCTTATAAAAACGCCTAAGAGGGTATTTTCTTGTGATCACCCAGACTTTTAATATGTAGAAAGTTGTGTCACCCATAGCGAGAAGGCTTTGTTATAAACACAGTGTGGAATAAACACCGTAGTTATATGATCAGCGGGATACTCCATTCACGCTGACGAATTGTTTCCTATTTCTTTCGTTTTCCCATGGTTTATGGAGGTCATAAACCATCCATTGCGTTTTTTGTAAATGTAAAAGGAATATTGTTAGAATAGAAAATAAGATAAATACTAGAATGAAGATAAATAATTTTAGTCGAAATATAACGGGTGTTTGGACTGCTTTAGACTTGTAGACCGATTTTGGTCTGTAAATGAAATGCTTTACTAAATTACGTCCTCGTTTTGCAACTGTGGAACGGTATACGCTCTTAAAGGGGTCGTACACGATCAGTAATACTGGCAGTATTGCACTTCAATAAATAATGTCAGTATCTCATCAAAATTCAAGTCACTTATTTTAAACCCTACATGAACAGTATTACTGTCAATATTTTGCCTCAGTACTCACTACCAATCTAACAGGTAACTGAGTCTACAGTGCTTTATACATATACATACAGGTATATCTAAAAATGGACGCGAGAAAGAAAGCCTGATTAGCTATAATTTTAGCAATGACAATGAAACGTCGTGTGGAATTTTGAAATTGGATTTTAATTGAATATTTGCAATGACGGGTTGCTCACAGTTATGCAAAAACCTTAAAGCATAAACACCCATGGCTTTGGCTGATACACGTCCTCAGTGCCACCTCCGGACCTTTTAGACGAAATAACTTTTTTTAATTCTTTTCTATAGTTCGACCTGAGTGTATTAATTTTTTTGCGGACATCTGCACTTGTGGCTTCGGGTTTTAATTTACGATAAATAAATAATAATTCATCAAACGCCACATTTCTTTTAGTTTTATTCATATAGTGCGGGCTTGGATTATTCCATAATTCTGGAAGTGTTTCATAAGTTACGAAGATACTCATTTTTTGTACCTTCGTCCCCTGTAACTTCAATTTCATTTATAGTTTCCTCCTCATCTTCAGTGTTTAGGAAGTTTCCACTGTCGGCGTCGCTCATTTTCACTAGAAACCTGTACAGACGCATGCAAATGCTACACGATCAGTAATATTGACAGTATCTCTTCTCTTCGTTAATACTGATGCGTGAATATCAAAATATCCGGATCTGCATCAATCCAACAATCATTCCATCCGTAATTTGCATTACGCGTTCAGTAAAACGTCATTATTTTTAAATATTGACAGTATTATTGATCGTGTACGGTCCCTATTAATATTTGCAAGTAAGTATCGTTCACCAGTAATAGTTATAGTTACGAGTAGTCGTCATTCTGTATTTCCTCGATAAAATACGGACTAATGATTAAATTAACTATGAATCCTCATAAAATAGTGACTTTCTTGTCATTATCAAAACCTCTGAATTATTGCTATTTAATTTACGCTCAAATGCGAATTGACCAGAAAGTTAAATGACAAATTTTAGAAACATAACATCATACATAAATCAAATAGAAATTACGATTTTTAATACCACCCTTATATTGCGTTGTTTTATGTTCTTCTTGATCATAATATGATATTAATAACACTTGACTTGATCATAATAACAATTCTGTTTATGCCACCCTCTTAAATGTTTTTCGCATGCTATACAATACGAGGTGTTTAAATTAAGTAATGAGACTGATTTTTTTATTCGAATAGAATTACAATTCAGTATTTTCTCCTTCAAAATAACTTCCTTGGGAAGCCAAGCGCTGGAGACGGTTCTTTCGTTCCTCATAGCAGTGCTGGAACTCATATACTGGAAGAGCCTTCAGATGGTCGGTTACAGGCGTTTGAATGTTTTCTATGGTCCCAAATTGACGTCCCTTGAGGTGATTTTTCAATCTCTGGAAGAGAAAAAAGTCACAGGGATTCAAGTCAGGCGAATAAGGAGGCTGAGGAGCCACATGAATATTTTTTCCCTGGCTAAAAACTCATTTAGTGAAATGGGTGTGTGACAAGGAGCATTGTCGTGATGCAACCATCCAGTTGTTCTTGACGCTTGGTCTCACACGCTTGACCCTTTTTTCGAAGCTTTTCAAGAGCCTCCTGTAAAAGTGTTGGTTTACTGTTTGGCCTGGAGGCACAAACTCATTATGGACAACTCCCTGGCTATCAAAAAAGCAAATCAGCATGCATTTGATCTTCGACTTGCCCCTTTCTTACCTTTCTTGCCTTTTAGGTCTTGAAGAGCTTGAAGTGTGCCATTACATGCTTAGGCGCTTGGTTTCCGGTTCGTTCTGTCCGCAGAACTGTTTCTTCTATTATGTTTCATGTTCTTTTCTTTACTTAGTAACATTAAAAATGTAATATTTTTCAATAAAAAAATTATAGTAATTAAAAAGATCTTATGTTGCTGGATGTAGAATTAAGAACCCTTTCAAATGAGCTATCACACGCACCCTCGTTCCATTTAAAAATTTTAAAGTGGTAGCTGTCACTCCAAGGGGGGTTGGAGGGGAGGTATAAAATTATCTCAAATAATGTCGTTCTAGAATTAAAAATTGACGTGTTTCAGGATTTTACTCATAAATTGTAAGTTATGTGGATAATGAATTTATCCGTTACTTATGGACCTCACTGTATAAAAGAATACATAGTCTTGCAAGATGCCCATCAGGGCATTGTTACTAGGAGGTAAAGTCCAACCTTTTATTTACCGTTTAATTATACGATCAGACAAAAAAGACATCAACAACGAATGTCATGTTGCGTGACTGCATTTCTCGCAGGCTTCGCTTAGGGCTCCTTTCCTGATTAAGTTGTTACGAATAATTCGAGCATAATTCTACCTGAATCGGAGAGTCGTTGAAACGCGTTCGTTTGTTTTTTTCTGTACGGTAAATCGTATTACTGCACGTCTAGAAGGTTATTTCCAAAAGTTAAGTTTGAAGATCGCCTGAATTTTCCAAAAATTGAATATGAAATTATGTTGAACAGGTTTAATGGTAGGGATATGAAATATTATTAAAGGGTGATTCAAATGTTAATGGGGTAAAAACAAGCAAATCCATTTCATTTTTGTGTCGTAACATTTTTATAAGTTAATTTTGAATATAATAAAAATTTTGCACGATATATCATAGTTCTTTTGAAAACTTTATTTTTCGAACATGCAGCGGTTATCAAGGCAAAAAATTGTTGTGTTCAAGAGTCTTCTCTTGTTATTGTATTCAAAAGTGCTCGGTCCAAAACTTATTCAATCATCAGCACCATTTGGTTCTAACTCTAGTAGGAATATAGTACTTTTTGCAGATTACAATTTACTTTGGCCGTTTAAGAATACAGTAAGGCGGTCAAGATAAAACAATCACCCTGTGCATCCTGAATAATTATCTATATACACTAGGCGCAAACATTAAGGGATATAAAAAAATCCAAAATGTTTTAGGTGATATTCACAGAGCTAGTGACTATGGGAAAAATGGTCGTAGAGAGAAAAAAAAGGAAATTGAAGCTCCAAGTCTCTAGTTTTTATTTTTGAGTTGAAATTTTTTTTGGTGGAAGCAGTTTTTTGCAAAACCATCGAAAATTTCGTCATAAATCTCTTTTAGATAATTTATCTTTAATTTTACATGTTTTTGTACCTTGTGTGATTTTTTTTTGGGTTTTGACCACCACAAAGTATCCTTTACAAGTTTTAGTAATTGGTTTTGCTAAACAATGTTTTCGAATCGAAAATGTTGATTTGAAAAATGGAAAAAAAGATCCGAGCACTATGAAAAATATCAGGGTTTCTTTGAGATACTTTAAGATTGAAAAATTGCACTCAATATCCTTAGCCTATCCATTATTTGCAAAAGTTGTGCCAAGTTATGAAAATATCCTAATCATTCAATTTTTTTACCTCTTTTTCAATCAACAATTTCGCTTCAAAAACATTTTTTTTAGCAAAAAACCAATCGCTACAACTTGTAAAGGATACTTTTCAGTTTCAAAACTCTACTTTAATGTTCTGTACGTTAATTATTTCCCGGTAATTACCAAAGAAAACATTTTTTACGGCGATAACTCGTAAAAAAAATATCGTACAAAGCTCGAAAACAGGTCAAATTAAAAAAATTAAATTATATAAAAGCTTTCTGATGATATTATTGAAAAAAATATTGAAGAAATCTTTCAAAAAGACAAGCAAAAAATATCTGATGGTTTTCTTATCATTTCCCAAAAAGTTCTGACGCTAAAAAGTTTTAAACTCAAAGGTCCAACACTATAAACTTTTATTTTATAGTGTTTGGACCTTGACCTTATAGGAGATTTTGTTTCCTTTTCTATTTTTCTACGATTTTACTACCATTTTTTCCCAAGTTACAGCTCTGTGAAAATCACCTAAAAATTTGGGATATTTTTATATCCATTAATTTTTACGCTTAGTACATATTTTTGTGCATTACAAAAGAGTGTCACTGAAATTTAAACACAGTTTATTGTATTTAAAGACAAACGAAAGTTCAAACAGCTTTGACGGGCGAAGTAGCTGGAATTTCAAGTCTTTCTTTAGAATTTGGCGGACATGGAGCCCTAAACTAAAACGAAGTTATAATTGAAGACGATTATGCAGGATCACGACCTAATCGTAAACCGAATGTTGATCTGGTGATTTAAGAGTGTTTTAGTCCTAGAAGCAAATCAAATTCAAATATTTACAGGAACTTGTAAAAAACTTACCGACAGTAGTAAAGTTTTGATGAACCTGGTAAGATATTTTTAGGTAATTTACTCGACTATAATTTGATTTGGAATAGGAATTTGTTCTTCAGACAAATTTAAATTAATTTGTACTATATTAATCACACTTCGTTCAAATATGTTCATAAACTGTGAAATTTCAGACTACATTTTTATTTACAAGATGATGCAGACATTTCTAATAAAGTAGTTTGAAATATTTAGGTTTATACTTTCACTTTTCTAGACAAGATTGCTTTTGAATGAACAATGTTTAACAACACACCCCATATTAAAGTGGTATAAAATTGGAAAACATTAATATTTCACAGTGGCAGCACGTGTTGTTCAAGTTAACAAGATTGTTCAAGTGTCGAAACGACGATTGTGGAAGAGAAACTGTGCAAATGTTACTCGATACTGGCGGTCAGCTACGCTTAATAAACGTGGAAATAATAACTACGAGGTGTGGCTAGTAAATAACCGAACTGCTATCATAACAGTTTTATTCGGTCCAATTACAGTAACAACTTTTTCAGTCTTCAATATACTCCCCTTGGCGATGTCTACGCCGCTCATACAGACTTTTCCATTGTTAAAAGCAGTGCTGGAAGTCCGTTTATGTCAACTAGTTCAGAACCTCCGTCGCTTTTGCTTTAACTGCTTCCACACTTTCGAATCTTGTCCCTTCAGTACCAATTTGACCTTGGGAAATAAAAACAGGTCACGGGGAGCAAGGTCGGGCGAGTATGGTGAATGTATGAACACAGTAATGCCGTATTTTGCAAAAACGCCTTCACAGAAAAAGCAGAATGGACCGGGTGCATTGTCTTCGTGATTCTTGCATGATTTGGTCTTTCACAAATCGGGTTTTCGTCTTCTCACACGCACGCTTCTCTCACGCTGTCAGAACCTCGATGTAATAATGTTGATTAACCATCTGACCCTCAGGGGCCCAGTGAACGTAAACAATATCTCGAATGTCAAAGAAGACGATCATCATCGCTTTGAATTTGGATTTTCTCATCTTTTTTGGATTCTCTCATCAGCCTTGGCAAGTTCGGACTCTTCCAATGCATGGACTGACGCTGTTTCGAGGTCGTAAGTAAAGGAAACACGATTCATCACAAGTAATCACCGCGTCTAACAAGCCTGGATCAATGCTGTCCAGAATGTCAGCTCAAATGTTCGTTCTTGATTCCTTTTGCTCGGAGTGAGCACCATTTTTGCTCAAGTAAGTTTGGCACCCTTTTTGCTCAAACGTTGTGCGTATTGAACGATTCGTGCAAAATCTGGCGAACACATTCTTTGTCGATTCCTGTTATTTCAGCAAGCCCTCGGATGCTTAGATGACGATCTTCGCGGATTAATTTACCAATTTTTTCAATGTTTTCGTCCGTTTTTGATGTTGAGGGTCGTCCGGGGCGCAGATCGTCTTCGGTCCCTCTTTAAACAGTTTAAACCATTAAAAAAACTTGTGTGCGGGATAAACATTCATTCCCATATACTTCTTTTAACATTGCGTAAGCTTTTTTAAAATGTTTTGTTGCTCCATCTGAACCCGTTGAACCGTCTGACCACTTTACATTTTTTTCGACGCGTCACACAGTGGCGAAAACGGCAAATTTTTTCTCAAAATAAGATAACTCCCCACAGAAAACTCCGATCATTGTGATTTTTTTTGTACAGGTCTTGGACAGGAGATTAAAGGAAAATTGGTCCGACCACGTTTGAGGGGTCCCAAAGGGGAAGACACCCGTAAGGGACCAACGCACCAAGTAACCTTACAAGTAAAGGTTTTAAGCTCCAGCAACCGCATACCTCAACTTTTGACAGCCCCCTGACCTTACTTAACATATAGCTTTCAAGCCCCGTGGTCCCATAACTTAGAAATTTTATACCCCACAACCCCTTAACCTCTACTTTTGGAGCCCCATCTCACTAAAAATCAATTTCTCTAAAACTATAAAACTGAAGCTCTTATTCACAATATCACTATAACCTAAGCTTTCAATCCCATGACCACATAGCTTAAGCTGTTAAACCCTACTCTAACCCCATAACCTCCGGTTTTCAAACTTTAGAACCCTACAACCAAGCTTTATACTCGTACGAAAAAAGCTAAATCAATCTAAAGGTTCAAAGCTGAGATTATGGGGTTAAAGGTTTAACAACTTAAGTTATGGGGTCATCTTGGTTTAACGGAGGTTATAGAGATATTAGAATACCATAGAGATGGAGGTCAAAAATTGGGAGTTATAGGAGTTGTAGGGAACAAAATTTTCAAGTTATGGGGATTTAAAAACTTATATTATAGCTCGAAGTTCAAGGGTAGTTGTGGTGCGAGCTTAAAATCTTTAATTGTAAAGTTACTGGGATATGGGATCCCATGTTGTGTCTCCCTCTTTAAACGCAGCGCGTGTCAGTTAGTTTTCAGCACAATCTACTGTCAAGACCTGTAAAATAAAAAAATCACAATGATCGAGTTATCTTATTTGAGAGAAAAAATTGCCGTTTTCGCCCACTGTGCGTCACTGGTGCGTAAATTAATTCAAACGACTGCTACAGTCAAACTAAGAGAAAAACCCCCACTGTCATTTCCAGCGAGCTCGGGGTGAGGAAAGTATAATGAGACGCTTTGATTCTGGTATAAACTTGTCAAATACGCTCGCAGCACCGCGCTAGTACTTGAGTCAGTTCAGTTGTTTAATATTTACCTCCTCGTAATACTTTCCAATGCGTACCTCTTTTGTATAGAATTTGTATCCATTGAGTAGTATAACCTCAAAAATAGTTTTTACTAAATAACTTTTAAATTAGGATTACTCGAAAACCCTAGTTGATGAAGCAAATCTAAAGTCGGATTCGGAACCAACGCACCGAAAAACCTTGGAAAAGTATGGGCTGCTTCTTGAGAGTAGGAATTTACATCAGACTATTATAGAAAGTGTGTTCAAATTTAGAAATAAAAATGGCGTTTTTTGATGAATTTTTGGTGGGTGCTCCAAACCACTGCAAAACTTAGTACCAATAAACCAATAAAACCCAGTTCATGTAATTAAAGACTTTCCTGGAAACGGCCATAAAATAAAAATATTTGCGTAAATTAAATTTTTGCGAGCTGGTTTGTACGGCTTTAAGAAAAGATTGAACTCAGAATGCTCCTAGCCTAATTTGGAGTGAATTACAAGCCATTAGACATCCCAGATGCTCCAGCAAATATAGGCATTAAACTGAACAAGATAGAGATCAAATAAAGGATGTAACATTGGATTAGAATTCGGGGCGGAATTATAGTGAAAGGACGTTGCGTTAAACACTCTTACCACCTTGTAGTTTGTAATATAAGAGAGAGAGAGTCGTCTGGGTTTCTCAGATTCCTTT
This sequence comes from Aromia moschata, assembly GCA_029963805.1. Taxonomy (NCBI): domain Eukaryota; kingdom Metazoa; phylum Arthropoda; class Insecta; order Coleoptera; family Cerambycidae; genus Aromia; species Aromia moschata. The sequence continues at coordinate 48,876 of JAPWTK010001314.1, forward strand.
TACTGTCGATCCGAGTTGCTGTAGGCTAAATCTTTTTCGCCATTCTCAGCCGTAAACACAGCAAATAATAAAAGCATGGCGTTAGGGGCCACTTTATCGATCAGAATTTACAATATTTGCCTGTTATTCACTGTTACGTCTGCTCCCGGTTTTATAAATGTAGTCGAGATTTTTAAAAAGAGACAAAAGTTAGGAAATGAAATATGATATATTTTGCCTTTGTTATATATTCATTTGATGATGTTGAATATATTAAGTTTAATACAACACAACAAAAAAAAGTATGTTCGTAATTACTGGTGTAAGAAAGTTTCTATAGATAGAGGTATGTAATGAGACGTCCTTGACGCAGCTCCCGATCTAACAATGCTGCAAGACGAGAACGCAATAGGTTAACATATAGTAAGCATCTTCATTTTAAGTTTGAAAGTGTTAGAATTCATCTGTTTGTTCTTTGTAACTGTTTTCCGTAAACTTTCGTTTTTTCTAGTGCGTTTTAAAAATAGGTAAGCATTAATGGTCATTGAGCAACGCGAAATTATGCCATCAGGTTTTACTTCGGACCTGGATACGGATATTTTTCGAAAACTTCAACATACCTACGGAGACAGTGTTTTAAAAAGAGCCCAGAGTTTTCGGTGGTTTAAGGCATTCTCAGAAGAAAATGGTTTGAGAAATGAACGTCGCAATGGGAAACTTCTTCCATTTCAAAAACCGATGAAAATATCTGATTTAGAATAGGGGACCCTGGCCGTTCAGATCGTCGGCTAACAGCTGTGAATGAGAAAAATCTATGCGCAAAAATGTTTCCAAAAAAACCTTTCGCAGAACAAAAGGACATCAGGAGAAAAGGTGTCTTGACGTTTTGGAATCGATTGAAAATGATCCCCATTTATGGAACGTGTCATTACTGGTGATGGTGTGAGATTTAGGTGTTTATGAGTACGAGCCGGACCAAGCGCCAAAGCCTGGAATGGCACACTTTAAGCTCTCCAAGACACAAAAAAAAAGAATAGTCCCATCGAAGATCAATGCATGCTAATTTGCTTATTTGATAGTCAGGGAATTATTAAAGTCTGTGACTCGGTCTAACAGTAAATCAACACACTTAAAGAGGTTCTTGAAAAACTTCAAAAAAAGGTCATGCGTGTGAGACCAAACGCTCAAGAACAACTGGATGTTGCATCACAATAATGCGCCTTGTCACCTAACCATTTATGCAATGAGGTTTTAGTCGGTAAAAACAGTCCTGTGACTCCTCAACCTCCTTATTCGCCTGACTTGAGTCCTCTGACTTTCTGTTCCCGAGATTGAAAAATCATCTCTCACGTCGTCATTTTGGGACCCTGTAAAGCATTCAAGCGACTATAGCTATAGACCAGCTGAAGTGTATTCCAGCATAGTGGAAAAGAGGAATGTGCTAAATTATAATTCTATATAAACTTAAAAAACATTAAAAAAATCATCTCATCTCATTACTTAATTTATTAACCTCGTGCAATGCGGTGGCGCCTGGTGATTAGGTTTGTAGGTTTGTGCAACCTCCAAAAAATCAACTTGAAAAAAGCAATCAATTTTTATTCTAATAGTAATAAAAGTGATGAGTAGTGCATTTGTGACAACATACCAACATTTTTATCACTATCATTTATATACTTTGCACATACAACGTAACTAACAACACCACTGACCTATCATTACACCCCCTTGGGAATCAATGGCATGATTTTTATTATTTAAAAAGGTCCACGGTGCATGGTGGTTGCATGAGCCATAATAAGAAGCTATTGGAAAATACAGCTCCATATTCAGTCAGTTCTCGTTTCCGTCGCGGAGTAAGAGAGTATCGCTTGTATGTAGCAGTGTGTATCACCGTAAATGGATTCGATACAAAGTTTGACAACAAAGTCATTAAGTCTGTCTAGTAAAAGGAGACGACATTTCTGACAGGCGATAATGTAGAACGCTACTTTTTAAAACAAACATGATAGCAGAGGCACTGTCAAGTACAATGCTTTTCAGTTACTAAGACGTTGGCTCTTCGTCAAAACAAGCCAGAATTATTGAAAAAAGTTTGAAAATATCATGCAGAAACTATCCGGAAGTATATTTGACAGCATGACTTGAAATATAGTGGTACATTGCAAAAACGCAATGTTGGCTAGAAAAACACGTGTGCGCTATTCCATTGGGCAAATGAAAATTTGAATCGCGATTTGATTAACATCATTTTTCACCGAAGAGTCTTCGTTTTGGGCACGATCTGTAGTACTACGATCCTGGTCTACCGTCACCAATAGACTCATTCAGCGGACCGTGAAACACGCTGTGAAGAGTGCACGTTTGGGGTTTGCTTCTCTGTACACGGTTTAGTAATCCCATTTTTGTTTACTGACAATTTAACGCTGAAAAAATGGTCCAGTCCTATAAAATATGTTTGATATAGTCTACCTTTGATACTGGTATACCTGAAAAAATGAAGATTGGAATTATTCAAGAGACACCGCTCCAGAGAAACATCGGGTAAACTCTGCAAGTGAGTGGAAACGAGAAAATGACATCAAGAAATGCTGAAATGGCCTTCACAATCTCCAGATGCAATGCATCGAAAACGTGCTGGTCCCTGATGTAGAGGAAACTTCGTGGAAGGCCTACGTTACCACATCAAACAACTTTATTGTGGTGAAATTCACGTCGCATTTAGAATTTCTTCCCAAGGAATATGTTGAAAATTGGTAGAAAGTATGCCCCGAAGATGCCGGCAAATTAAAAAAGACATAGTAGGCGAACGGACTCCATATTATTAACGTAAAAACGTCTTTGGTACAGAGTATGCACAATACAATCATTAGATTTTTTACTAGCAAGTACGTTTTCACTTACAGATACACCGTACACGCTCTTACTAGACAGACAAAACTGAAACGAAAAGGCATGGAAGACTTACAGAACATTAAATTCTATGCATTTAACTTTTATTTCTATTAACAAATATACAGGGTACAAAAAATTTTATGACCCAAGTTTATTACTCATACATACTTTTTTCAGTAAAATATTTTTTATTTCTCTAATCTTTGTTCAATGACTTCGAAACATGCATGGCTCCATTGCTTAAGACTATACCTTAAAATATTTATAATATAAGACATTTACTTTAAATAATCTGGATTCTTACTATTTTCGATCGTTAGGATTTCACATAGTTTAATTTTGAGAAAAGTGCGAATAATTTCTGTGACTCGCAACATATAATATAGGGGCAATACTAGCGGAGCTAGTTGTTAAAATACATAATATATACCCTGGTCTAACACTTTAAACAACATTCCTTTAATAACAATATTCCTTGTGAACGGTACACCACTGCATACTTTGCATAGTTTTCAGTCTCTAAAAGAATCGTGCATTGTCTAGTTAAGCGGATAGAAAAGCGTTTTACCTAATTAAAAACTATTAATCCAGCGGCTTCTGACAAGACAAATATCCTGAGAGGGAAAATATTCCGTCTTCGACCACGTTATTAATTTAATCCAGCCGTTTTAAATTATCAAAACTGTCAGCTGAATATAAACGGAACTTTGTTCTGACTATAATCGACGATCACTGTATGTGCTTATATCAATAAATAAAATAATCAGATTCATCTGTGAAATATTTCATTATTTACACTTGACGAGAATTTATCAAAAAAACTGTTTGACAAGGAATGATTTAGTGCTGGTGTCGATGCTCTACAATATTTTGGTGAAATGAGTACAGATTGATTTATCACCGAATAAATAACAATTTGTTATAAAATAATAATAGCGACCAGATTTTAATATTCAAAGCAGGTTTTTCCGACACCTCCCAAACCAGACATTGAAAATATGTATATGTCTCTATATTTTCACCATTTCATCATGCAATTGTTTTAAATAACCGAACTGCTATCATAACGCTTTTTAATCTCGTTACCAAGTGCGGTAGCAACTTGTTCGCCTTCAATGTACTGGTCGATCTCTACACCGCTCCATACGACTTTTTCCATTGTTGAAATCAGTGTGGAAGGCCGCTTCGGTCCAGCTGGTTACAGAACATAGAGTCTCTTTTGGCGAAAACCGCGTCGACACATTTGAATCTTGGCCCATTCAGAGAGGCACGATTCATCACAAGTAATCAGAAGTATCTAACATACCTGGATCAATGTCAATGTGTTTAAAATGTTAACGCAAATGTTCATTCTTAATTCCTTTTGCTCCTTGATCAAATTCTTTTGATTGGTTGCTTTTCTTCGCGGATTACTTTCCCAATTTTTTGGGAGTTTTTGTCCGTTTTTGTCGTTGAAGGCCGTCGGGAGCGCATAATATCGTCTTCGGTCATTTCACGTCCCTCTTAAAGCCGTTTAGACCACTCAAAAACTGCAATGCGGGATGAGTATTCTTCCCTATATGCTCGGCACCTAATGAGCAATCTTCTGTAAAAGTTTTCCCCAGTTTGACAAAAACGCAAAAAGTTAACCCGTTTGCTCCATCTGAACGCTCAACATTTTCAGCTGCGCGTCGCGGGTGCATGAACTAATTCAAACGACTGCTGCTTCAGTCAAACTGGGCGACCCGCACAAGCATCGGCGAGCTCAAGGGTGGGAAAATATCACCAGACACAGTTCTGCTCCAAATTGTCGCGACACGCTCGCAGCGCCACTGATAACACAGTGTCAGTTCAGTTTATTTGCCAGCCATCACACCTCATGCATCTCAAAACGTATAGAAAGTATGTATTTCTAATTGAAGACAAAGACAACATTTGTGAATTGGTATGAATTTTGATTACTTCCAGTGGTATGCCGAAGGAAAACTCATTGGTAGGTTGTCGTGAGATACCAACAAAACAACTATATAATTAATGTTGTAAATGGATCTTTTACAAATTCCACCAACTAAAATCCTCGAGATAATTTCACTTTTTATCGTCTCCAATTACCAGCAGTTTCGAATTAATTTACATTTTGTGACATAAATAGACTAAAGTTCACATTTACGAGCATTGGTTTTTGAGATACGCCTTTTATAACTTAAAGCGTTCACGATTGCTGCCACATCAAATGTCCGGTTGAGTCATTAATAAAGCCGCGGCAGGTCCGAAAAACGGCAAAATATAACCATACGCGTCATTACTCACTACCTGTATGTGCAAAAACCAAATTCATGAAAACAATAAACTGTTGCAATTTAGAAGATTAGTGTTAATCTTACCTGTTTTACGATGATATATGGCACGGATCGGCCGGATTTAGTCATTAGTATTGAGCCATTCCCTGGAAATACCAGTATGGGAGTGTTGGGATAGAAGCTATTGCAAAAATATAACAGATAAACTGAGTTGCTAAAAAAACGTTTAAGCATTACGAACAAACAAAATGAACGTGATTAACTCATTAACGCCAAATTAATTAAAAAATTAACAAGCAGACACAATTTTTAAATCGAACTTTTTGGAGCGTCAATCTCGAAGGGGAAATTAATGGAGTCACTCAATAAAAACCCTTTATCTTTATCTTTGTACGGATGAAATCTTTCAGTTCCGGATATTACTACTGATTTAAAGCAAAACCATCCTTTTAGATTTTAAAAATACCTGTATAAAAAAAATCCCAAATTTTCAGTACTTTTCTCCATAAGAGCATGCCTAATTTTTTCTAGAGCATTTTAATCACAATTCATAAATCGGTTCCCGGAAATCGAAAAGATCACATCCGAAAACACATTGGGATAAGTGGTTTTTCAATGAGTGAATTCATTAATTTCCTTCGAGATTGACGCTCCAAAAAGGATGAAGTTGTGTCCGTTTGGGCGTTAATGGGAATCCAATCTCAGTGAGGGGAAAATTCAGAAAACCACAAAAACAGAAATTTTAGATAACACAAAGAAACACAAGGCATTGAACGTTTAGACATTCGAGAGGTTATATCAAACGGATAGCAACGTAAAAGTACAGATGGCCTCAATGGTCCCCGCAACCAGGCTCCCGAACATTTTTATCTACAGAAATTGCACGAGAACAAACTTCCAAATTCGCATGCGTACAATAAAATTGCTGAAGCTTTTCTTGCTGGCAATAAAAATTGCGAACTGTAAAGCAGCCTTAATGGTGTCAGAAACGATTTCTTTAATTTGTCTATTTATCGTGACTTTGTTTCTCGAGTTTGAAGAAAAAATCTAGAGGATAAAGGTCTAGTCACCTTGCAAGCCATTCCCCCCGCCCTTGCTAACAGTATTTCCAACATTGAAACACTAGGGCAAAAAATGCCGGACACTAACATGATAATGCGACGATGCAATTCCCATCGTGTTGGAGCTACATATGGTGTATCTGATGGTATTGCTGGTTTCTTCTGTTGGGATGAGGAATTTCTTAGCGACAGAATTATTCGATTTTGAATAGTAAAGTAACCTACACCGTTTAAAAAAGAATAGGCAAAGAAAGGTTGTCTCCTATTATACTTGCTCCCACGTTTACATATTTCTTTTCGAGTCTTTGGGTGTCCATCTTCTTCATCCAGATGGGATTTCTGCGAAACCCAATAGCGGCAGTACTGATGATTTGTATCATGGAAGCTCAGAGTAAACGTTACTTCATCAGAAAGTGCCCTACTTTCTATCGCTACGTTATTGTCTATTCTTTTCTCTTCGTTTATTCGCAAAATTCCAATAGTGTCATGAACTGAAAGTTTAAACTCAGATGAGTGCATTTCATTTTGTCGTACTGTACTTAACGAAATGATCTCTTTCTGGATTTATTTTTATTCATGACCAATGAAATTTATTAACCGCCACAACTTCGATGTAAAGCCATTTTATAAATCTCAAGGACGCCTCCGCAAGGAAGGGAGTTTCAGTAGGAGACTACTCTCTAGTACCTATCGCTTAATAAACTGCAGAATAATAAAGCTGATACCATCAATAATGTCCCCTATTGTTAGTTCTAGTCCATATATCAAACTTGCAAGACGTCCCTAACGCATACCGAATAAAGAAATGAGAACGTGAACTATTTAGCATGTATAATTTACGTGTTATCTTGTCATCGTAAAAAACTTTGCATACACACAAGAAGCAATTAAAAAATAAATTATTAGGATTAACAGCTTTAATTACTCAAATTTAACGCATTAATAACACCTGCCACAGATGGGAATATTTAATTTTCTCTGTTTAGTTGAAGATTCACATTTTTCATTATCTGCACTATTTCTCATCTGCATTATTTAATATTGCATATTTATAGTTTATTATTCAAAGAACAATAAGTAAGTTTAGTAGTTATCAGTTGGGTCCATAAAATGTAAGTCGACAAAAGGAGTTATTTTTAAGGATGTTGGACAAATAAAAAAGCACTAAACTTTGCCGACCCGTTTCCTCCAATGTTCTTCTTAACAAGGACTCAATTAGTGTTTTTTTTATAACAGTCTATATCAGTTAGATGTTTGATCTTTTCTTTACCTGCGGGTACATCATGTTTGTATTTCTAATAATTTTTGTGGTATTGTTTCTTTTATTGTTTGTATAATAATTCCACAATGAACGAATAGTCCGAAAAATAGGCTCAACTCACTATCCCAATGGGGATGAGAATTTTTTCAAAAACCATCCCCATTGGTACCACTGTGTTACGTTAATGAAGTTGTGGAACCCTATATTCTTCCATATCTTCACAAGTTTGCAGACCCTCTTTTCCACCAAGATAATTCCCGTCCTCACGCCGCAAAGAACTCTCTTCCAGCTTCGATTCGAAACGCTCCCGTATAATGTCTTTGCCATGACCACGAATCTCACGATCCCGATAACTTAACTGCTGTCATAACACTTCTTGTATTCATTGCCAATTTATAGCAACATTTTCGTTTTCAATGTACTCACCTTTGCTTGATCTCTACACCGCTCCTCCATCGCAACTGCTTTAACCCCTTTTACACTTTCGTTTCCGGGATAGTAAGTAAAAAACCACGATTCATTACAATTAATTTCCGTGTCTCAGCCAGACTGGATCAGTGTCAATGTCCAACAATAATGTTCATTTCTTGATTCCATTTACTCCGGAGTGAGGTTTTGGCATCATTTTTGCGCAAACGTTCCCCATGTTGAACGATTCATGTAAAATCCCGTGAACCCTTGTCTTTATCGATTCCACCTGTTATTTCAGCAAGCCCCTCGGATAGTCAGACGACGATCTTCGCGGATGAATTACCAATTTTCGCAATGTTTTCGTCCGTTTTTTGACGTTGAGAACCGTCAAGGCGCAGATCGTCTTAGGTCGTTTCACATCCTCTTTAAACCGTTTAAGCTCCAGTCAAAGACTTGTGTGGGGGATAAAAATTTATTTCCATGCACTTTTTTAACATTGCGTAAAAAACTATAAAGTTTTACCCCCGTGTAACAAGAAACTTTGAAGTTAACCTGTTGCTTCATCTGAACACAACACTTTCCGACCCGTCACTGGTGCTTGAACTAATTCAAACGACTGCTACAGTCAAACTGAGCCAGTTACTGGCTTGTCCAGCGAGCTCAGAAGTGAGAGAAAGTTTCATCGAACACTACATCTGTTTAAACTTGGCGTTTATTATCAGCCACACCTCGACTAGAATTCACTTTACGAGGTGCCGAAATGTACACCTCGTAAGAGAGGGGTTAAGTAGTTATTAATAGACATGTACTTCCAAAAATTGCTTTTTTCTTTGCAAGTTTTTGATTAGTTGAGAAGCTAAACATTTCTGCCCGAAATAATTTCTGCTCCTCTTAGTATTCAATTTCCGTTTCCTTGACAGTGAGTATACTACGAGATGGAATAGGCTCATTTATCTCATTGGGCAGGGCCGGATGCACGGCGGGGCAACCCCCTCGAAAGACAAAAATTTACTTCGTTGATGGCCTCCACAAACCTTGGTTAAAAAATTTTAATAACGATAAAAAAATTTAATTTTTAAGTAAGTAATGAGTAATGGAATATATTCAAAAAGGATATTACTAAGCTCTATGTCAAATCCTATTCAGTGGTAGAACTTCTGAAATTTAGACCTCTTGCAAAAATTATTAGACCAAAGTTAAAGTTATTTATTGGAAACAGGGTAAAATGTACATCGCTTAAGGCAAAATGACAGCCAAGTACAAAGGATGAAACATTTTAAACTTAAAAAGGAGCAAAGGTAAGGTTCCGAAAGATTTTAAAGAATTTACAAAAAATAGTATGTGTATCCTAATAGTGGGAATTTGATTTTAAATGCCAAGCTAAAATTATCGATGGATATTATTGATTGAAGGGCCTCCCTTTCCTATTCGTGCTGGCCCCGACACCCTCCATCCGGCTGTAAATCGTTGTAAATACAATTATATTATTGCATTATGACATATTACACCAATGAGGAATAGTTCTATTTCTGTGGTTGACTTGAGAGATGTACAGTTTCCAAAAATAAAGGACCATCAAAAAAGAGTTAAAACCCATTTGTTTAATAAAATGGGATGCCATGAGGCAGCAGTTTTTTATGATCTAACACATGTGACAAAATTGGTAAACATTAAGAATAAAAACTAAGCAGAACCTTTTAACTATTCAGAGTGTTAGTTGTATGTCAACTCAACGAAGCATAACATTTGAGACATTTTTTTACAAGAAGTTCAGAGTTGATTGAAAATGTGTAAAAATTCAGCAGCGCTGTTTAATTAAGTGGCGTTTTATTTTAAGGAATGCGAAACGTCTGTAAAGCCAACCATGATTAGAAGTATTTACTCAGGCGTAATATTTTGTTCGACATTGATAAAATTAGCCAAAAATTGAACCGAATTTCGAAAAAAAACTGTTACCCAGGCATTTAATCTGCAACAGAAGAAAATTTTAATAAACAAGGTGTGTGAGTCGTAAATGTTAATGGGCAAATAAAGGATTGTCTGGCATTTAGCACCTAAAAATACATACGGCGTCTCAAAAAAAGTCAGATACTAAAAAATCAGTTTCATGAAAAAATTCCAACATACGAGTATTAGAACAGCCAAATGGAATAAATTCAGTGAAAATAAAATCAATGTGTATTTTAGAAAATTGCGAGACACGTCAATTTCTAATTCTAAAATGACATCTTACGGCAATAAAAATGTCATCCCTAAATTCAACCCAGCAGGTGACAGCTACAACCCCTAAATTTTCAAACTGGAAGTAGGGCTTGTGATACTTCATTTGAAGAAATATTTTCGTTCTCTATTTAAAACTGCTATGATTTTAAATTAATTGCAGAAATTAACAAGAAAAAAAGTTTCTCCAGCGTAGGAAAATTCGTTACATTAAAATAAAAAAAAAATCATTATTAATTCAACAGATGTTCAAAAAGCAAAAAGCATCTGGGCAACATGCACGTAAATATAAAAAAAAATTTCTAACGTTGGTTAAAAAATGTACATTTTTGTTTGTTTTTTTCACACATTAATGTTTGTACATTTTTTTAACAAATTTTTTAAAGGGGTTTCCGGTCTGCAATGGACCTGGAACCTCATAACCGAGTGGAAAAAATGTTTGAACTATAAATATACAATGGTTTAAAGATCGATTTTTCCTTCGCTGCGTTCAAAATGGCGCTAGAACTATAAAAATTTTTGTAATAGTTCAAAAATTTATTGTTAAATAGTGCACTTTTTAAAAAATTATCTGAGATAAAGGACAACAAAATCACTCAAAGAAT
>JAPWTK010001315.1:0-59520 GCA_029963805.1 Aromia moschata
CGCAGTAATATTTTTCGACCATTTTAGCCGGTCAGTAAAGCGTTTCCAAGTTGTACCGGCAAACTGGAAGCCTCAATCGGAAACACGGAAGTGGTACACCCAGAGTAAGGACAGAAGAATACGTTGAAATGGTTAGGCAAGTAATAACAGACAGTCCAAGAACATCAATTTAGTCATCTGAGCCAACGAGTGAATCTGTCTGTCTTTAAAAAAAGTTTTTTCCTGACGCTTCTGTCAGCTGGTTCAGAACCTCCGTCGCTTTTGCTGTAACCGCTTAGACACTTTCGAATCTTGTCCCGTTCACGCCGATTTGACCTTGGGAAATAAAAAAAGTTACAGGGGGCAAGGTCGGGCGAGTATGGTGTATGTTCCAATGCCGTATTTTGCAACAAATGCCTTCACAGACAAAGCAGAATGGGCCGGTGCATTGTCTTGGTGAATCTCCCATGATTTGGTCTTCCACAAATAGGGCCTTCGTCTTCTCACACGCTCACGAAGGGCCGTCAGAACCTTGATGTAATAATGTTGATTGACTGTCTGACCCTCAGAGACCCAGTGAACGTAAACAATGCCTCGAATGTCAAAAAAGACGATTATCATCGCTCTGAATTTGGATTTGCTCATCCTGGCTTTTTTTTCAAGCAAAATCTGGCGAATACATTCTTTGTCGATTGCTGTTATTTCAGCAAGTCCTCGGATGCTTAGACGACGATCTTCGCGGATTAATTTACCAATGTTTTCGTCCGTTTTTGACGTTGAGGGCCATCCGGGGCGTGGATCGTCTTCAGTCGTTTCACGTTCCTCTTTAAACCGTTTAAACCATTCAAAAACTTGTGTGCAGGATAAAAAATTCATTCCCGTACACTTCTTTTAACATTGCGTAAGCTTCTGTAAAAGTTTTCCCTAGTTTAACAAGAAACTGAGATTAACCCGTTGCTCCATCTAAATATTTAACATTTTTTCGATGTGTCACTGGTGCGTAGGCTAATTCAAACGACTGCTGCAGTCAAACTGAGCGACTCACTGGCTTGTCCAGCGAGCTCAGGATGGGGCAAGTATCACCAGACACGGTTCTGTTCAAACTTGTCGCGACACGCTCGCAGCTCGCTGGTAGCAGCATCAGTTCGGTTATTTAATAGCGACACCTCGTATATATTCCACGTAATTTTATGTAACATCAATCGAATTGAACTCAAGCAGAGAAAGTACGACAGACCTCGAACTTACTGTGCTTCAACGTGGTTGGGGGAGAGACCCCGTCCAGTTTAGGATCGTCCGTTGGGTGGTGGCCGCGTCCGTTTCTCGCAATTCTCGTGCAAAGTTTAAAGTTTACTCAGTTCGCGCGGAGGGTAACATCCACTACGGCGAGTAATATAAATTCTGGCTTGTTTATCAAGATGGATAACGTGTGTTAAAGGAATTAATTTTCCATTCTCTCTCCTTCGGGGACGGAGAGGAAAGTTTTTCGACGGCTGCTCCGAAAGGCGAACGCACGCCTAACGAGAGACGGAGACGGAGAATGAGCGCGCCAAGTTCCGGGATAATTTATTTCTGATTTTGATGGATACCCCATTACCTAATCGAATATTAGCGGATAGGAGCCGGTGGAAACTTCTGGAAATGTTTTATTAGTTGCGTCGGCGTTGTTTCGATATTTTCTGCGGAGTGGATGAGAAAGAGAGAAACCACAAGACTGCGGGAATTCAATCTGTCTTTCCGCGCTCGCTCATTCTTCAAATGTAATTTCTGAGCGATTTTAAAATTGGCATTGAAAGTTTTGGGACGGTTGCTCCGACACACAGATGAGCGATGGCTTCCCCAGTAATTGAATTTAATGATTTTAAGTCGCCTATCGGACTGGTTCCTTTAACCCTTTAACGCCCAAGTGCACTGTCAAGAGACATGAACTTAGAGGCTCATATTACTTATAGAAAAAATAACTAAAACCATGTGTTCCTCGAGGTCGCTCTTTCGAATGGAATCGTTAAAATTTGCAAAAAAAAATGATGTAACCCTCAATTTTTAACAAAAACTATTAAAAAACGCGATTTTTTCAAGATTATTTTTTTTAATTGCAATTTCAGCTGTTATTGTCCTTTACACTACTCAAAAACGTGCACTCTAGACGTGTACTTGAAGGAAACGCAATGAGAACAATTTATTTTTCTCATTTTTGAGGTTAAAATAACTTGATATGGCAAAATTCAAAGGGTGATATTTCTCGTTTTTTACTAGTTGCGGGATCATTGACGCAAAAGAAGACTTTTGAAAAATTAGTCCTTTTGGGGTTTTTGGGGTCGCTGATCACGATTCTGATGTCAGAATTTCAAAATTCAAGATGGCGGATCCAATATGGCCACCATCCCGAATCAAATATCAAATTTTTCGATTATTTTGCCTCAAATTTTGTAAAATAGGGGCTTTCGGGGTCGCTAATCACGATCCCGATGTCAGAATTTCAAAATTCAGGATGGTACATATGACATGACGACCATTTTGAAGCAAATTTCGAAATCCTGAATCATCCAATCCAATCATCCATCATCCCAAACTTTTCTGAATTTCTCATGGGTGTCTTTTGACCGTTTGTACCATTGCTGCATACGTCAGGGTATTATTGGGAGCTGGTCCAAATACTGAGACTTGAATTAACAGAAGATAATAGGATGACTTTCTGGAGGAGTCAGCAACAAGTCTGCTGCAATCTTTAGAGACAACAGATTTAAAAAAAAATACCTTGCGTCAACGTGACACCTACAGAACTGATCTTATATTTTGATTAGTCTCCTCAAGTTCTATTAACTCTTCAGACAGCGTTCTAGAAGCTCCATTGACATGAGATGCACGATGAAGATCACGAACGAAGATTCGTTGGACATGGTTTTCTGGAGCAGTGGCAACAAGTCTGCTGCAGTCTTCAGGGACCAAAGATCTAAAAAATACCCTTCATAACTTCCCTAAGTTGCTTAAACCTAGATAACTTTTCTTGTATTTTACTCCAGTCTCAAGTTTTACTGATGATTAGATTGGCTGATACTGTAGATGCAGCGGAACATAACTCTGTCCGAGTGAAAGGTGTTCCAGTGACATAGATGCAAGTTAACGTTTCGGTTCGGTTAACACAATTTTTAAAAAGGATTTTCAGATGGTAAAAACACTTGAATACAAAGACTTTATTCAATCGCTTAAGTTACACGGTTTTTTTGGGAACTTACAGACAGACAGACGGTCTGCAAAAACCCGACGAGGTTTCTTAGTTTTGCTCTAAACACGTCGAGTGCTAAAAGAACAACTGACTAACTTAATAATAATTAAAAGAGACCTGGCGGGTACGCCGAGATAAATGCTTACATGCTAAAGTTTATCGTAGACAAAGGCGTCATATTTCCAGTGATAAAAACGGGGCTATGACCTATAACTCCCTCCCCTTCTAAGTTGAAGAAAATAGGGAATGAAATTCTCTCTTTTCTGGCTTTTCTGATTTTAATATTTCGTCTTTGTTTACTTTTTCTTTCTTAAATACTACAAAAAGGGATTGTAAACGATTATTCTTAGAACAATAAAAATATATCTTGCTAAAAGTAAATATAGCTAATATAAGAATAACTAATATTAATATATACGTGGTCCACGATGTGGGTTCTTGGCGTGGGACCTGTTTTAAATTGTCTATTCGGATATGAGACAATTCGTCGTGGATCCGGGTGAGTTTCGTCAGGCGAGGGGTGTCATCAAGGCACTCGAGTTTCTCGCATCGGTGTAGCTAGTTGTTTCTAGGTGAATGGTCTCCATAGGGCGACTGTACAGGGTGTTTTGCTCGTTTAGGTACGTCTGGTGGTGTACTGAGATGGAGCATCCTACAGGAACCTGCACAAGTGTGGGTACTTTTATTTCTTGGTGCTCTGAAACTTTGCAATTCATTTGAGTTAAAAGTGGATCCTTTGGAATGAGGATGATGGATCCTTCCGCTATTTCTTCTATAATGTCGTCTTGTTGTAGGTAAGGGATGACCGGGCAAGTAGAAGGTTGGCCATCCAAGAGTCTTGTGATGCAATCAGGGTCGCTGGGGTGACTTTTGATTTCGTAGAAACACAAATCTGCGATTATTTGACATCTGTCTTCTAAGTAGAAAGATGTAGAGCCATGTAGTAGGTATGGTTTAGGCGGGACGAGTATGGTATTATTGATAGGAATAGGAATCAGTTGTATATATTGAAAAGATTCATCCGATATGATAGGAATTAGAAATTTTATTAATATTTTTGAACTCTTTTTATAAACGCGGGCCTGAATTAGTCTCAGCCAGTCGGTATATTCTGTTATTTCGTTAATATTGGAATGTTCTGTTTGTGTTATGTCTAAAATTGTTTTTAGTTCCTCTTTATTCAATAGGGTATAATCAATAATGTTATTTGTGGCAAATAATATTTTTTCTTCAAGGGAATCGAGTAATTCTGTGATTTGATTTAGATTAATATATATTTCTTGTAACCAATTTTGCAAGTGTAAGTATTTAGTTACTTTGTTCATGTTATCTTTTACTATTTTTATTTCATAGCTTACATGATTTTGAATAGTAGTTATATTTTCTAGTACTGTTATTGTTTCATTCATAAATTTGTTAGATATTGTTAATAATTGTTTGGAGTTCGTATATATGGCTTTTTGATTTTGTTCTAAGATGTTTAAGGCTTGATCATATCTTTCTGCATCATCATTGTCAAGCGTTCCAAAAGCGTATTTATAAATTTTGCCTACAAAATTAAATAATCCTCTTTTCATCCGGTTATTGGATGGATTAAGGGTTTCTAAACGTATTTTCGCGATATTCAGCTGTTCATTACATCTGTTATAAATATTTTCTAATGATGGGTAGAGTGCTGGTACAGCATCGTCTTTGAGGGTGAATCGATCTACAATATTTTCTAAATTATTTTCCAATTGTTTAATATTATTTTTGAAAATAAGGGTATCTATATATTTGAGAAAACTGTGATGTGTTCTAATAACTAAGCCCTTGTTCAAATACAGTGGAAGTAAGGGTTTTAGGATGGTTTTTTGTATGATTTGGTTATTGCTCATTACTAACGATATTTGTAGCAGGAGGACGAGTAGTTTCCTCATCTGAAACAATATTTTTTTTGGTTAATTTTCTTTCGGGTTTAATTTCTGATTTATGTGCGAAACCTTGATTTGTTAATACTCTATTATCTAGTTCTTCGCGTACTAATTTTGTTTTATAAAGAGGTTTACTTTTTGCTTTGCGTTGAGCGTCTTTGACATGGATTTTTGTATCCGAAATTTTCGGGGGTTCTTGTCTATTTTCGTTTTGTTTTCGATTATTTATTTCACGGATTTTCTCGTTATTTTCCTTGACTTTTTTCGCGTATAATGTTAGCATTTATCGCGTGTTTGTTTAAATAGTCATTAATTACTTCGTGACTTGAGGTTTGGTAGCAAGTTTTGGTGTTTAGATTGCCAGATATTATTTGAAATGGTGTGTATCGGGTACTAGTGTGAATGCAGTTATTATATGATATAATTACCATTTTCATAAGACTTGTAGGTGTTTTATTCGTTACATCATCTAGCTTTAGGGCGCGATATTTTTCAATTAATGTTGAATGGAGTCTTTCAACAGGTGAATTACTTTGTGGATGTTGAGGTGTGGTGAAATGTAGGGTGATGCTATATTGTAGCGCAAATTCTTCGAATAGGCCGTTTTTAAATTCTCTTCCGTTATCTGAAGTAATTTTGTTTGGTACGCCAAAGTGAGAAAAGAACATAAGCGAGTTATCAATTACATCTTTAGCGTTTAAATTGATAGGATAAGCTTGTGCATATCGGCTAAATGAATCAATAATTGTTAAGAATTTTTGTTTGTCGATTTCAAAGGTATCTATGTATAGGTGATCAAATGGTTTTTCTCCAATGGGGGTTAAATTAAAAATGATTTTATTCGGATGTCTTTCGTATTTGACTTTTTGACAAGTATCGCAAATATTTATGAAGTCTCGGACCGTTGAGGTTATATTGGGCCAATAGTAATGCTGTTTTATTGTAGCGGTGGTTTCTGTGATTCCGCTGTGTGTGCCTTTTAATATATGTGCGTTTTTTATTATGTCTTCTTTTTGTTCTTGACTTTCGACATCTGTTAGATATAAATTTGTTTTGATTAATCTGAAACTATTATTATTGAAGTATTGTTGGAGTATGGGTTCAAGATTTAAATTTTCGCGCGGGTCTATTAACATAGCGTATAATGATTTCGGTCTTAAATAGTTTTTAAAGAAATCGATTATGTCTCGGCTAGATACTTCATCTTTATTATTTCTGGGAAAAATAACTTCATATCGTTTTTTCGTGTTGTGAATACGTTTATGCTTTACGGAGGGTTTCGTAATATTTCTGCTCGTAGTGATTAAGATTTGATTTTTGAAACTATTAATGCTGCATTCAGATATAGGGATGTTTATAATGGGGTTTTCAACGCTTGTGTGTGCTGTTGAGCCGTTAGAATGATTTTCAACATTAACTCTTGGTGGATTAATTTGTACGTTCGAAATTATATTTATTTTACTTAAGTTTTCTTGTATTTCTGAGAGGTTATCGGATAAGGTGGTATTTTCATTGCTAGTTTCATTTAGAATGCGGGATAGATCTTCTTCGTTTATTTCTTGTAATTTGTCCGTGAATTTTGAATCGATATTAACAATTAAAGAATCGTTGTCATCTTGATCGATAGGATGAATTTCAACTCGTGATAATCCATCAGCTACTACGTTTTCGGAGCCTTTACGATACAAAATTTCGTAATCATATTCTAATAATTTTAATTTCCAACGCGTGAGTCTGGAATTTGGTTCTTTAAGGTTGTTGATCCATACTAGGGGGCGATGATCTGTAATAATTGTGAATTTTCTTCCGTATAGGTAAGGTCGAAAATGTTTGCAAAAGTTTACTATACTTAGGAGTTCTTTTTCTATTGTTGAGTAATTTTTTTCTGCGTCATTTAGCGTACGTGAGGCGTAAGCTATTGGTTTGTCCGAACCTAAGGGACCTTGTGAAAGGACTGCTCCGATGGCGAAATTAGAAGCGTCTGTAGTTAATATAAAAGGCTTTGAGAAGTCCGGATATTGCAACAATGGTTCATTACTTAATAGGGTTTTACATGTTTCAAATGCTTCTAAAAATTCTTTATCGTGGATGATTTTATGACCTTTTTTGAGACATCGTGTTAATGGTTTGGTTATCTTGGCAAAGTCTCTTATAAATTTTCTGTAAAAACCAAGTATTCCTAAAAAAGCTTTTTATTTCTCTTTGTGTTTTTGGTAAAGGGAATTTACTGATTGCCTCGATTTTTCGCGGGTTAGGTTTTATACCGTTAGTTGTTATTACGTGTCCTAAAAATTCAACGTTTTGTCGAACGAATTCTGATTTATCTAGTTGTACCTTTAAGTTTACTTCGCGTAATCTTTGAAAAACTAATTTAAGGTGTTTTATATGTTCTTCTAAACTGGGACTGAAGATAATGATGTCATCCATATAAATCAAACAGTGATGATTGATTTGATCTCTAAAAATAAAGTCCATTGCCCTCTGAAATGTGCTGGGACTGTTTTTTAAGCCAAAGGGCATACGTTTGAATTCGAAATGGCCGTGTTCTACGTTAAAAGCGGTTTTCTTTATGGAGTTAGGGTCCATAGGTATTTGGTGAAAACCTTGAGCTAAGTCGAGTGTGGAAAAATAACAACATTTACCTAGTCGATCTAAAATATCATCGATATTTGGTATGGGATATCGATCGTTTAATGTTTTGTCATTTACTTTACGATAATCGATAACAATCCTCCATTTTTGTTTGCCAGAGGCATCTTGTTTCTTAGGGACGATCCATATGGGTGATGACCATGGACTATTACTATGTTGGATTATACCGTCATCTAACATTTTGTTTATTTGTCTCTCTATTTCTTGTTTATGCACAAATGGGAATCTATAATTTTTTTGCGTGAACCGGGATTTCATCTGTCGTATTTATGACATGTTTTATCTCGCTGGTGAAAGTTAATTTCGAATTTTCGTTATGAAAAATATCAGAGTACTTAGAGATTAATTTTTGAATGGCTGCTTTTTCTTCGCGATTCATGTGGTTTGTTCTAATTTTGGTCATAAGTTCATTATGATTAAATTGTTTACTGTTTGTTTGGGGATCTATAAAATTTTCTACGTTAAAAATATCGTATGCGTTTAAATCGATCGAATTACACGGGATCGGTGAATTAAATGAATAACACACGGTATGGTCTGATTGATTGTGAATTTCGAACCTTGCTTTTCCGTTTTCTACTTGAATTACCGTTTCGGGTATCCAGAGTTCGTTATATCTGGATTCCGGAATGATACATTCGCCGTATGATTCTGACACGGGGAATCTTTGGAAGATACTAGAATAAGGTGGTATCTCGATTTTATATTGATTTGCTGAACTGGCATGTCTATATTGGAAGGGTATTTCAACAGTTTTATTTTCATTAAATAATTTTTGTTCTGTGAAATTAATTTGAAGTTGTAATCGCCTTAAGTCTTCAAGACCTAGTATACCGTCAAAATAGTCTGAAAATGGGAACAATACGAATTTTAATTTTGTTTTGAATTTAAATTCGGGAAATGCATTTATGATGATTTCTGATTCTGCCTTTTGATTTCCTAAAGGGGTTTTTAGTGTTGTATTTTTCTTAATTATATGATCGGGAAAGTATTTCTCTGCTATACTGGGTCGTAACATATTAATGTTACATCCGGTATCTATTAACATTTTTATTGGTGGATTTTTAATTTGAATGAACGGTAATGCGTTGACGTAAGCGAAGAATGCTATATCGGGTGCATCTCTTCGGTTGCCGATTGAAAATTTTCATCAGATGGAAGTGAATCATTTGATTGGTTTTGTTCCATCTGCGAGTTATAAAAATCTAAAAATTCGGGGAGTATTCCTCGGGATACTCGTTTGGGGGATAATTTTCAATGAATTCTAACTGTTCAGGGGAAAATTCCAAATTTGTTGAGTTCTCATTTAATTGTTCGTGGCTTTCGATATTGTGTAGCTCTTCGGATGTCCATTTTGGTTGATTTTGAAATTTTCCGAAATTTCTTAAATGGGAAGTATTTTGTTTATTTTGTGTTTGATTAGAATTACTATGCCTAGTTGTCATACTCATTGGTATTGCTTTATTTTGAGGAACAAAGTTCGGATTTGGTTTGAAAACGTTTTGTTTATTTCCGAACACATGTTGATTTGTGAAAAATTTATTATTATTAATTTGACGAGGTTGTACGTTAATGGGTTGGCTTGGAAATTGCAGTTTATTTGTATTTTGTGGAAATTGTTTGAATTTTGGGTAGAATGTATTTTGTGGCACATTATTTCTGAAATTTTGATTTTGGGATGATTTTAGTTTTTGTACACTTTTTTCGTATTCGGTTTGGTCTATTTCCGAGCTAGTTATTGCGATAGCTTCTTCTATGGTAGTTACATTGCGACACTTTATAATTGTTTGGATATTTGGCGGTAGGTGCATTACGTACGTTTTTAAGGTGAGTTGTTCGTAATATTCGACTTTAATTAATTTTGTTTCTTCGTTTGCTTTGCTTACTAGTAGACTTCTTAATATTTGTAACCGTGTTGCAAATTCTATCAGGGTTTCCGATTTTAAAGGTGATGATGTTATTAAGGTATTAATTAATGTGTTTTCAGATCGACAATCGCCGAAACTTTGTTCTAGCACTAATTTAATTAGGGGCCAGGTGTTAATTTCTAAACGGGGGCCGATTATTTCTGCAGCATTGCCGCGTAATTTTCCTACTATTGTACTTGCAATTAGTTTGTTATTTTTGTGCGTACTTTCTGTTGGTTTTCCGAATTGGGTATACAAATCGTTACATGCTCTAATAAATTGGCAGAGATATTGTTTTTCGCCAGAAAAAGTGGGTATCTGGTCACTATAAATTTTGTACATTGATGAATCTAATTTTTCGGTCGTCATTTTGGATGTTTAACAATGATACGCTTGTTATCTAAGCCAATATACAAATAATTGTTTAAAAGTAATTCAATATCATGTAATCGTATGAGTTTATTCGAAAGGTGTAGTTTTCGATGCAAAATGTGAGAAATGTAAAAAGAAAAAGAAAAAAAAATGATTTGTGGGATGTGTCTTGCTTGGACTTTTCCTCTTTTGTTTCTTTCTTAGCCTAGTGAGTTCGTTTACTCGGTGATTTTCAACGTAGGTAGATTTTGATTAATCTTTACGGCAAAAATCTGGTTTTTATAACCAATCTTAATTAAAATAAATGTTTTACGAATCGTTTCAATAAAACACAGAGGTGAGATAGGAAAATGGCTCTACTTACTGTTCGTGCAGTTCTGTAGCGGTCCAGTCCTTGATCTCTTGTAACCTGGTGATTGATGCGGCCGATGTAGTCGAGGTTTGATCCTTTTTGTCTCCTTCGGTAGTCAATCCTTAAGAGGAACGGTGTCTTCCGACGGGTAGTTGGACGTAGTTGGTTCTCGAAATTTTCTCGTTGAACTTTTCGAAGCACTCGCGACGAAAAACTGTTCAGTCGGGACACTGCTACCGAATCCTGTTCGCAGCGCCAGTTAACGTTTCGGTTCGGTTAACACAATTTTTAAAAAGGATTTTCAGATGGTAAAAACACTTGAATACAAAGACTTTATTCAATCGCTTAAGTTACACGGTTTTTTGGGAACTTACAGACAGACAGACGGTCTGCAAAAACCCGACGAGGTTTCTTAGTTTTGCTCTAAACACGTCGAGTGCTAAAAGAACAACTGACTAACTTAATAATAATTAAAAGAGACCTGGCGGGTACGCCGAGATAAATGCTTACATGCTAAAGTTTATCGTAGACAAAGGCGTCATATTTCCAGTGATAAAAACGGGGCTATGACCTATAACTTGCATGATGAAGGTCATGAACAAACAGAAGATTCATTTTTGGATGGTTTTCTGGAGGAGTTAGCAATAAATCTGCTGCAGTCTTCAGGGACCAAAGATCCAAAAAGCACTCTTCACAACTTCCTCTTCTTTTTCAAGTTGCTTAAAATACTTTTTTGCATTCTCAGTTCAATTTCTACTGATCATCACATTTTCTGATACTGTGGATGAAACGGAACATGGTGCTGACCAAGTAAACTCCATCTCTCGCCAGCAGCGATCGAACTTCCCCGTAAAAAGGACAATCCAACCGCCGGCGGCCGCAGTAAATACTCGAGTCGACCCCTTTAAACGCGACAGCAATTCGGCGTATTCCGCCACTAAATCTTGTAATCTGTGTCGGTGCAGCTAACCGAGCACGGTGCACAGGTACAGTGTCCCCTAAACAACCCGTGCCGCCCATAAATTCGCATAGTGGGCCGATTAGGAAACAAACGCCGCCGCTACCGGCGGCGCGCGGATCGATAGCCGAAACAGACGCGGCGTAGGCCCCTTCCGCCGGCGGTTGCGATTACTTGCAGTTGAATGCGGGTTCGATTCCGAGTCGTTTCGTCGCCAAATTAACAATTACCGTCGGCATTTGGTGCGTC
The DNA here is from genome assembly GCA_029963805.1 of Aromia moschata. Classification (NCBI taxonomy): domain Eukaryota; kingdom Metazoa; phylum Arthropoda; class Insecta; order Coleoptera; family Cerambycidae; genus Aromia; species Aromia moschata. The sequence goes on from JAPWTK010001315.1 coordinate 11,609, forward strand.
GGAACCCATTAGCGGTCTTTTGCTTTACAAATTGAAAGCGGTAATTTATTGGATAGAGGATGTGGCAATTTGAAAACCCAAGAGGTTAAATTTGGGGCGTTGATGTAAGAAGGGTGGGGAGATATGTTTCAAGAAAGAACACAAAATATACATTTATTTTAAATATACAAACAAAATATGTTTTATGTAATAGTTTTTGTGATTTAACTTACAACAATTCGAAGTTTTAGCGCCATTTAGTAGCTACGCGATGGAGGGCACATAAATTGTAAGCCTGCTCTGGAATTACGAAAGTATATGAATCAGTGAAGGTGCAAGAAGAACTGCATTTGAAAACGTCAAACTAGAAACATTTACTACAATAAAAAATTCTAAAATATATTTTAATAGGCGTAGCATTTTTTCCAAGAATTTTCAAGCGAAAAAAAAGAGCACTTGTAAATGATCAGACTGAACAAGTAGCGAAATTTGACTTAACGTTTACAAAATATATATATGCATATATAAATTTCTTTTTAAAAAATTAGATCCATTATTAATGCTGAAATATGTTGCCCTTTAACCCAAGCATTATTTTTATATGTACCTTTCTGCCATAGTTTCACGGATTTGCCGCACCAGAAAATCTATAAAAATTGAAGGCGTGACAGGCGAGAACTATCCCGCCACCGGTTATTTCCTCGGCGACAGCTGGCGCTACGACCCCCGACCCATGCTCGAGGTCGATGCCGTCTTCTTGTTGCCTTTTCCAACACGTATCGCGGGAAAAGTTCGCCTTGCGGACACGACGAGGAAAAATTTCCGTTGCTTCCTCGTTCCATGCACGCCCTCGTTCACCCCATCTCTTTCTCCTGTCATTTTTATCTCGAACAAATTTTAAGTTACGCCAAACTTGTAACTTATAAGGTTGATACGCAACGTTCGTTTCATTAAGTACATTCAAAAGTAATTTAAACAATGTTAAAATTGTTGCGGTTCTACGTCACTGGTAGGCACTCCAACTGTGGTACCCTAATTACATAAACGTCATAGAAGTGGAATATAAAGTTGACAGTTGGCTCCGGACAACTTAAAATTGAATTATCCTACTTTTTAGGGTCGGACGTCGAAAAGTACGCGGTGGTTTTTAAATTTCTGATATGTCCGAAGTTTTCGGAATAGGGAGGGAAAACCTCGCCAAAGGGACAACGGATGTCGACGATGTAGCCATCCGAGCGAAGGAACCATAGCAAACACGATTTAAAGAAAAGCATTCACAGAATAATGTGTGTGATGTATATACAATATACGCGTATATACACGTATATAATACCACCACAATGAGCCCCAATTAAGTTTGATTTATAGTTCCGGATCCACAAAGAACGTAAAGGATGTCTCAGCTGTTGTTCTCACAGTCTGTATCTAAAACTAGTGACTAGTCGACAAATCGTGTCCTATTCTTTATTCATACTTTAGGTATTTTGCCTACTTTTCATCGGATTAAAATTTTGAAAGGCTGTTTTTTGACAGTTGACGACTTACGTAGCTGGGCTGGCTCAGTTGGGAAACTATACATGTAAACTTTCCAGCCATTTTTGGTATTTTCTTTAGACGATACGTAAAAAAAGACCTCGACACATTGTAGAAACTACCTATGCTGACGTCACAGCGAATTTAGTTGCAGCGTTCCGGTCTTGCCCTAACGAGGCGTTGGCCGAACCGGTCGAACCCCGAGCTTTCTGCGAAAACATTCTCCATATCGGTACGACTGACACACATCGTGTCGACTTAATCACGGCGAAAGCATCCACAGCTGACGCGATACGAATATTTATGACGAGAAAAAAAGTTTCTCGAAAAAACTCGCAGACTATCTGAGACGTTCCATTAACGCGGCTTTTTGCCCCGCGCCCGGAAGACGGTAGCCGGAGATAAACACTTATTTTCGTCGGCTAACGACGCGGACGCCGCGTTTTTCCGGGCGGCGGCGTTTAATGAGCCAAAACCCTGATACGCTGTATGAAAGGCATCAATTAAACGGAACATCATGTACTAATAGAGGGACTGAATGTCGCATAAATGAATGAGAAATTCGCCCGGGGGCAGGACCGGACTCGCCCTCGGTGGGGAACGAAATTTCAGGAAAAAGGTTCTGGTGGGCCTCATAAAAACGCTATGCAATTTAATTGCTTTAATTCTAAGCTAAAATTTACAACTTCCGGATACGTTAATCCGTCTTAATCATTTTGTTTACTTATTTTTTTCCCATAAAATAAGTAATTTAAGTACTTCCTAACATGAAACAACAGATATAATTGAAATGAAGATTCAAAACACGAAGATACCGGACTTTTTGTAAAGGCTGGCAGTCCATGACCGCTTGATGTGCCTTGTATATATTTTTCTGCTCTAAAAACTTTTCCATTCCAAGTGCATATTATTCGCCTTCAAAGTCTTCACATAAACAAGCCTAGTCTGGTAAAGGTAATTTTTGTCTTTAAAGTCTCATATTATTTCTTGTCTTAAAAGTCATCAAACACCCAAATACGGCCCTGGACACCATATACATATGGATGCAAAGCGTCGCCGTATCGAGTTAGGTGTATTATGATTTAAATTCGAACCCTGAGCCGCGTTGCCTTCTGCCAAAACCCCTCGGCTCTCTACAGCGCTACGAGATCGGCATGCCGAACAAGAAAATAGAAATTATGAAACATTGTCAGGCTCTTAATTGAAGAAGTACGTCCTTTACACCCTCCCCCTCCTGCAGACGGATACCTCGCTAACCGTGAATAGAGTCCGTTTACTTTTGCGGTTTTTACATGAAATTAAAATGGTTTTAGGATAGTAGAATTAGTCGATTTGTACCCCTAAACGAAAAGTAACTGACACTTCACCAAAAAAAATTGCTTTTTGCTGAGGAGGATGAAAATATTAAATATAGTTTGTTGTTAATTGTTTATATGTATTATAATTGAAATAAGGGGCAATTTTGACGGTTTTTTCAATTTTGCAGATAAACAGATTAACCGATTTGCAAATTTCTTGATGGGTTTTGTAGGGTTTTTTACTAGCTAGAATTATTTAAACACTGTAGCGGAAGTTTTAAATTGTTGCCAAAAAACGATATTTAATATTTTCAGCTTCCTCTACAAAAAGCAATTTTTTTTTTTGGTGAAGTGTCAGTTACTTTTCGGCTAAATCCTAATTCTACTATACTATTTAGTGTTGTGGCACACTTACGCAATTTTAGGGGCACTTTAACGTAGAATTGCCATAACTCTATTGTGTTCTCAAGGCGAATTTCGCAGGCACATTTATATCACTATATTTCCTGTTAATATGGTTTTGTAAGAATTCAGTAAACTCGGGATGATGCGCTGTATACCATGAAACGTTACACGTAGGCAGTTGGATGCTTTTGAAAGTTTAGAAATAATTAAGAGTAACAGTAGTATGAATACGCACAATGGTCCGATACCCACCAGTCCACTGTTTGCTCTGATAAACAGACAGATGCAACAAATTAAGTATAAATAGTACAAGTGTGTAGTTTAGAATTTAGTTTTAATCTTCTCCTGAAGATGCCAACTTAGTTGGCGAAACGCGCGTTTGTTGAACGTTTTGAATACGGTTATATCTATTATGGCTACTCGAGTGGACTATTCTAATTCTATTGCTTCATCAGATGATGACGTCAGCGTGCGCTAATTTTAAAATTTCTCCAAGTTGCCAAATACTAAGATTTTCTCAGTTTACGCACGTTTTATGTTTCAATAGTTGCGCCAACTTGATCGCCGGCAGCCGACAGTTTGTTTAAACGAAGTAAAATCGTGAATTGTCGCCATAACTCGTCGACAAGCGGGCATATCGTAATGAAATTCGATGCGTCTCCGCGGACCCGACCTCCTAGGCGCAGGGTGTTGATATACGCGCGAGTTTTTATGGTCGGGACCTTTTTTCCCTTTCCGAAGAGCTGTGCGGTTTTTTGCGTCGCGGCCTACGCTTACGCGACGCGGAACACATTTTACGACTTTAGGTTTCATATAGGAGAATTTATACGGACCGATTTATATTTATTTTTATGAACGGCGTAGGTGTTCCGAATACGGCGAATAAAGACTGGCTGCAAATTGTAAAAGCCCCATTTCATATACACGTTTTAATTACGCGTATAAATATGTTTTTAACTCAAAGAAACTGCATCATAACAAAAGAGAGAAGTTTTTGGGACGGTCGTGACCGTAGCAAAACTTAAATGTTTGTGACGATCATGTTCACACAAATTTTGAGTTTGAGGTGATCACGATCGTGACAAATCTTACTAGATATTTTGTGACGGTCATGATCGTGACTCAACTTATGTCTGCGACGATCGCGATCGTAGCAAATCCTTCACGATCATAATAAAACATATAAGGCATACTGTGATGGTCAAGATTATAGCAAAAAAAAAGTCTAAGATAATCATGACTGCAGCAAAACTTACTACACATTTTGTGACGGTTATAATTGTGGCAAAACTTATGTTTGTGACACTCACGATCTTAACAAATCCTAAAAGTTTACGCTGTTCACGACCGTAGCAAAACATACAAGTTTGAGTTTGGAATGCTCACGATCGTGGCAAAACTAGCTATATATTTTGTGACGGTCGTGGTTGTGGCAAAAATTGTCTGTGAAGATCCCGATCGTAGCAAAACTAACTTGATATTTTGCGATGGTCAAGATCGTAGCAGAATCTGAATGTTTGTGACGATCATCTTGCGTTTGGGATGATCAGGATCGTAGCAAATCCTGAAAGTTTACGACGATCACGACCGTAGCAAAACATACAAATTTGGGTTTGGGATGATCATGCTCAGGGCAAAACTAGCTAGATATTTTGTGACGGTCATGGTTGTGGCAAAACTTATGTCTGTGACGATCCCGATAGTAGCAAAACTAACTAGATATTTTGTGACGGTCAAGATCGTAGCAGAATCTGAATATTTGTGAGGATCATCTTGAGATTAGGATGATCATGATCGTAGCAAATCCTGAAAGTTTACGACGATCACGACCGTAGCAAAACATACACGTTTGAGTTTGGGATGATCACGATCGTAACAAAACTAGCTACGTATTTTGTGACGGTCATGGTTGTGGCAAAACTTATATCTGTGACGATCCCGATAGTAGCAAAACTAACTAGATATTTTGCGTCGGCCAAGATCGTAGTAGAATCTGAATGTTTGTGACGATGTTCTTGAGTTTGGGATGATCATGATCGTAGCAAATCCTGAGTTTGCGACGGTCGCAGTCGTAGCAAAAAAAATTGATATTTTGTGACGGTTAAGATCCTAACAAATCCTGTATGCTTGTAACGATCGGTTGTAGTAAATCTTGAGTTTGGGATAATCACGATAGTAGCACAACTTGCTAGACATTTTGTGACGGTCTAGATCGTAGCAAAACTTGAATGTTTGCGACGACTACGATCGTGGCAAATTTCGAAATAAATCTTGGCGATGTTTAAAACCCGCAAAAGTAGTACACTTATCTTTTCCACAGACATCCAATAAAATTTGATACTACTCGATCGAAGAAGCGTGAACAAATTTTGTCGGGGGGGATCTATTAAAACAGTACATCAAATATTAACTCGCTTCTAGACGATTAGGGATATCCCTTGCAATACCGCATCCCCCATCGATGCCATTTAATAAAGAACTTATCCATCGAGATCATCTGTTCCTTCCCCTCTCCATCCGAAGTTAAATACACGTCGTCACTAGTTCGCGTAAAAGGTGATAGAGTAATTACCAACATAATCGCTAACGGTGAGCTCCCCTCGACTGCTCGCCGTCGAGACGTCCCTCAAGACGCCGCGGTGCGTCGCAACGACTGTGACTGCGTCTACGAAGTACGTCGGAGAGCTTAGTCGTTAAACTGTATGCAAATTAAGTACAGGCACGATGCTAAAGACTCGAGGAAAGTAATCCTTGCTCGGTACCTTTCCAAACACGTAGCTTATTCTCAAAGGTCGTTGTTAAAAAGGACTGGAGTCCTTGATACAACTTTCTAGGCGATTACCACTAAAGAAAGGGATTAAAAATTTCGATAAACACCATGAAAGTATTTATTATAAACTTTGATTTAAATATTGTCGTCGTCGTTAATTCGAGAGTACTCAGACTGAGGTACTCGTAAAACAAAATCGAATAGACTTGTGTTTAACCGATTAAAATTCCCTGGCGGCGTTTAATAAACCCAGAAGCCTGTTTTGCATAAACCGCCTTTTTTGTTCCGGTCGACCCGTCGGTGCACGGCCAACCGAGATAAAACACGCCCAACTATCAGTGTCTGTTATAAAATAAGGCATTATCCTCGAAACTTAGGCTCCCGCCAATGGAATATTGATAGCGAATTACCGAGCAATCTGCTCCGGTTCCAGAATCGTTCCGTTAAAGATTGGAAGCTGTGCCGTCGATGTCTTCTCAACGCATAGTTTTGTTTTGCATCCGGCTAAGTGAAGAAGTCGAGTTCGATCAGATCGATGCTCATTTATAAAGTTATGAAGGAAAAAAGACAATTGATTCTCGTCGGAACTCGCTTTTTAATAAGAATGCTTTACGTTCTTAGAATTTTAATTATGCGGATACTCGAAACAAAGACCGTTGGAATGGTAGCAGAAAGTATTAAAAAAGTTCACAAAAAAGTATAAGCAAGTATCTTCAAAGTGAACTACGTAAACATGAATCTAATAAATGTGTACGATACATAAAATACGTCGGTATTCATTATTAAAATTCCGCTTTAACATTACTAAAATTAAATACAGTTTCAGTAGATGTATTACTTGAATTCCGTGTGACAGAGTTATTAAGCAATATTCCATTAAATATGGTGATAGTACATTTATTACAAGAATAAACCAGAACCCATCAAACAGGTACTTTTGAAATTACACTCTTCGGTATAGACAACGCTCCCGATACATTTCAAAGGTTAATAGACGTTTCCGCAGCAATCGGAGTGTGCTGTTACAGTTTCAATTCAGATAAAATCATCCGAAATACAAACATCCTAAAGCAGATAATTAACCGAATTTCAAAGAGAGAGGGCGCGACGCATAGGAAATAATTATCGACTGAGCGGACGGAAAATGGCGGCAGGGAGCTACAAAACCATATACGTTACGGAGGAAAACGAGCACATCAAAAAGTGATACTGAATGCCGATTGGTTTAAGTAATGCTCCACATTCTTTCCGGAGATTAATGGACACTTACAAGATAAAGGAAAGACGATTGTAAAATTTCTATTTGGACGAACAACAATTACGTAACTGAATTTACAAGAGAAGAAAACAAATACGAAATAATGTAGCTGACTGAATACAACAGGAAAATATAAATAAATTTACACAGACGGAAACAATTAGGTACTTATTTCAATGACTTATAGGAATGCACTTTGGCGTAAACAACATACTCTACGGGGGTTAATAGTACTTTGTAGGGTGAACTACACTATTACAATTTTTATTGGACTGATGGCAACACATATAACCGAATCTCGAGCATGTTGTGGGGGGAGTGGTCACAAATAGGCAGTAATTCACCGCAAATGCACCAAATATATGGACAGAATGCCAATTGGTACCAGTAATGCCCCACAATCCCGGAAGTTAATGGACACTTTTAAGACAGACAAAATACGTTATTAAAATCTTTATTATGACAAAAATAAATATCATGCAGACGAGAGGAAAACAAATAAGAAATAATTAAATGTGAATCGACTACTTAGTTAAATATTATGTAAAGTAAATACACTAGGCGCATACACTAGACTATAAAAAATCCCAAAATTGTAAGTGACTTCAAAGAGTTGTTACTTATTTTAGTAATTAAATTATTTCCCGAGTAATTGATTACCAAATTCAAAACTGACTTTTTCTTTTAACGGCGATAACTCAATGAAAAACCATCGTACAGGGCTCTAAAATAGGTCACATTAAAGATAAGAAAGATAAAAAAATGTATTGAAGTCCGTGGACCTTTTAAAAACAGGCAAACTTTTTTTCCGATGGTTTTCTTATGATTAAAAAAAACGGTGTTTATTGTTTTTACGCCGAAGGTTCCAGTACCCACTCCATGTTCTTGTGATTAATCAAAAACTACTAATACCATAAAAATTACACTTAAGATCCAAAAACTAGAAACTTCAATTTCATTTTTTCATTCAAGTTACAGCTTTCTGAAAATCACCGAAAACTTTGTTATTTTTTTTAAATACAGGTATATCCCCTTAATTTCTGTGCCTAGTGTATAAGACAAAAATGCAAATACATTTTCACAGGAGGAAACAATTAGGAACTTACTACAGTAACTTATAGGAATTGCATTTGGCATAAACAACGCCCCACATACTCTACGGGGGTTAATAGCACTTTATAGGACAAACTATGCTATTACACTTTTTATTGGGACCGATTTTCAAGCGCGGCGGGGGAGTGGGGTAACAAATAGGCAGTAATTCGCCCGCAAATGTACCAGATATAAAATAACGAGAGATCGCAAAATAATTATATAAATTCTCCTTGAATGCGACCCCGTATTCGGACAGTCTGTATTGCCGCGCGAGATCTATGTCGGTCATTTACTTTGTTAATGGGTTACATATATCCGGGGCGAGATAGCGGGCGCGGATTCGGGGACGATTCTTTCCGCCGAATCCGTATAATATACGAGGTGATGATTTATCAAAATTGCTTAACGGCCGCCATGAATAACCTTCGAACTTTTCTTCGTGCGCTTAACGCCTGACTGGATTTCGCGTTTTGCGGATGCGGCGGTTTGCACGGCTTCGCGTACATTCACGGGAGAAAAAAGGACGAACCCTGGGGCCCCTGGGTCCATTCGGGCTGGCTCCAGAAAAAATTAATGTATACCTAGCTTTTTTTTGCATGGTAGATACAAGCGAATGTTTTCTTTTAAACAATAAATTAATACATAATGTATTAGGCATTTTTCGTTAGGTCATTAAACACATTTTAATTTTAGAATTTAATAAGTACCTACCTCATCCTATTCAAACTTTCGAGAAAAGTTAATAAAAACATTGACATTTCGAAATATTTTTAAAATGAACCTATCCCATTTCGTGGAAAATCTTTTTTTTTTTTTATTTGAGCAAAAAACCACTACAAAACCTCAAACTATTTTTTGTCTAAACTATTTGTTTGACAGAAGCTTCATCGGTTACGTCATAGTCATATGCCATATTGAATTTAGGACAAATACCTTCTCACGCCGCCATCTTGAAAACAAATGCAACTTGTGATATGTCGTTTAAAAGGGAATTTTGAGCTATATCCAACTGTGTAAAAAATATACAGGGTTCTATTAAAATTTCTTGACTTGGGTCAATTTCCGAAAAAATCGGAATTGATATTCAACCGTTTTTTTTATGAAAAATGTGCGTCTCAATGACTTACTCCTTCTACCTGATTTCCAAAATTTTTAACTTTAAATATAACTAAATGACGCCTTGTATACCGGGTGTCGTTGTCACCCGGTATAGCGAACAGCCAAATTGAATAAACCGTAAATATAAATTATTGTGCATAGAAGAAGAAAAATTAGTTTTTCCATTACGTATAAATTCTGACCACACGCAGATATACTACTCCAAAAAATTACAGGAACAAAAAAATTTCCAAATTTTTTTGGTGATTTTGGAAGGCTGAATCTCAGTGAAAAATGGTCGTATCTAGATTAAAAAAAAAATACATTTTGAAGCTTAAAGTTTCTGGTTTAAGAGATCTTTTGACAAAAAAAAATCGTGAGCTACGGTTATCATAATAAGAAATAGCGCAAAAAAACATTTTTGGGACTTTTTTTATTTCTTTTTTTATGTCCATGATTTGGGGATTTTTTTAAATTATGTCAATGCATGGGCTGGATAGCTTGTTTATTCAGCTCCAATTTGCATTTTTTTTATTTTCCCTTTACGTCATTTTGTTGCTGAGATTTTTTATGGAAAAGGATCCTTTTGATCATCGATATCTCAGCAACTGAAATAAAATCCCAACAAGATTATTTTACAATTTTTTGAAAAAATATACATATATATTCACATCCTCAACATTGATTTAAAGAAAAGAGAAAAAAATAACTTATTCGTTTCTGAATTGTTTCTGAACATTGGATAATCTTCATCAAAATGAAAAAAAAAATTATCAAATAATAATAAAAATATCAAAACTAGAAACTTGAACTTCAAACATTTTTTTTTAATTCTAGATACAACCATTTTTCACTGACATAATGCCTTTCAAAAATCATCAAAAAATTAAAGACATTTTATGTTCCCTTAACTTTTTGGAGTAGTGTATTTCCACCACCATCATCCAGCTTCCAACCCCTTTCGTGCAAATTTTAAAGCTTACAATGTAAAATATAGACATCCAAAAAAAAAATGTCATTAACTCTGGCTATGAACGAGAGAGATGGAAATAGCGGTCATGTCTAAGCTTTTCGGTTATGTCAAACTTTTTGACAAGTGACTGTCACAATTTGTAAAATAAACAATGGCTGTCATATGATGTGACCGTCTTGACAAGTAAATAAGGTTATAAATTCGATCAAGAATAGAAATACGTCTTTTTTTTTCTCGGCCAACTTTGATGACGTTTTTTTTGGATGTCTCCATATTACTCCACATTAAAAACGTAAAACCTAATAAAGCAACATCCGTACTGACACGGAATCCGAATTTCTGGCATCTATTTATTACCTGAACCCCCCGCCGAAAAGGGTACGTAATTCAAGGAATTTCCATGATACACAATATAATAATAAGACGACGGAATGCGAACAACTCTAAGAAAACTGGGTGGACGATTGTTATTAAAATCGGGATCCGTCTGCTCCAGAAATATCAGCAATTCCCATGCGGATTCTTGAGTTTTAGAGAGAGAAAAACTGCGGAAAATTACCCCGCATACTTTGCGTTATTAAATACAGGGCGGCATGGGCGAATCTAAAGCCTTTTCGACATAAATAGTGTATGATAAAACTCGACTCGACTGAGATAAAATCGACTCCTTATGCTCCATAATAGCATAAGACTAGCATAATAGAAGACGTGTATTCAATTACAAACTTTTCATGGAAAAGTCTGAGAATTGGAGCACTGCAAGAGGCTTGCTAATCATCTGCTCTAATCATAGTTTCCACCAGATTGAACATAACAAAAAGACGTGAAGATTATACTTCAATGATATTACTACAAGTACTTTAACAGTGAATCATCCCGAGTTTACTCAGTTTCTACTAAATTGCGTTAAAGGGAAAAACAATAATGTGAAAGTGCCAACGGAATCCACCTTGAGAAAACAACAGCAAGTTATCCTACGTTAAAAGTTCACGAAAACCATAAAATATGTATTTACTATTACTTAGTACGTTTTTGTTTCTCGAAACTTATATCGATTTGCGCAAGGAAAAATTTCAAAACTGGATTCATTATGTCCTAGCTCCGTCTCTGGTATTGACGTCATGTACCACTGACTTCCGACCTCTAGTAACAACTATACGAGGTGTCTAAATTAAGTAATGAGATTGATAACGTAGCGCCCGATCTAGCAACACTGCGGGGACGAGACTTAGACACATTCAGTACAAGTTTGAGTTTGTTAAAGTAATTTATTTGTTCTTTGTGACTGTTTTCGTAAACAGTTTTTTCTAGTGCGTTTTAAAAATGAATGACATTCATTTTGAGCTACGGTGTGCTATCAGGTTTTGTTTCAGACTTGGACACAGCGCAACATTTACTTTTGCAAAACTTCAACACGCCTACGGAGACAGTATTTTTTCAAGAGTCCAGGTTTTTCAGTGGTTTAGGGCATTCTCAGAAGGAAGAGAGTCGATTGAGGATGAACCACGTAGCGGAAGGCCTTCATCTTCAAGAACCGATGAAAATGTCGATAGAATTGTCGGTTGATGACAAGAATGATCGGGGAAGAGTTAAATTTGAATCACACCATTGTTCATCAGATTTTGATAACAAATTGGGGATGAGAAAAATCTGCGCAAAAATGGTTCCAAAAAACCTTTTGCAGGAACAAAAGGACATCAGGAGAGAAAGGTGTCTTGACTTTTGGAATCGATTGAAAATAATCCCCATTTTATGGAACGTGTCCATTACTGGTGATGAGACTTGGGTGTTTGACCCGGAAACCAACCGCCAAAGCATGAAATGGCACACTTCAAGCTCTCCAAGACCCAAAAAAGCAAGAGATCATGCGTGTGAGATCAAACATCAAGAACAACTCGATGTTGCATCACAACAAACCGCCTTGTCACACATCCATTCCAGTAAACGAGTTTTTAGCCTGTAAAAACATTCCTGTGGCTCCTCAGCCTCCTTATTCGCCTGACTTGAGTCCTTGTGACTCTTTCCTCTTCCCGAAATTGAAAAATCACCTCAGGGGACGTCATTTTGGGACCACAGAAAACATTCAAAGGGCTGTAACCGACCAGCTGAAGGCTATTCCAGTATATGACTTCCAGCACTGCTATGAGGAATGGAAGAACCGTCTCCACCGCTGTGTGGCTTCCCCAGGAAGTTATCTTGAAGGAGTCAATACTGAATTGTAATTCTATTCGAATAAAAAATGCAGTATCTTTACTTAATTTACACACCTCGTAATTCTTAAATACTCAAAGAGTCATAGGCTGACTCGACAGTATCTTAACCTGGGTCATACTCATGACTCATGACAACACAACAACCGCGTCAACTGTATGTTTTAGCGTAGTTTTAATATTTTACATTTTTTTTGGCACAAAAAATTCCCTCCCTCGAACGCCCACTGTATTATTTACCTTTAATTAACTAACGCAAAGGGACTTTTTCATTTTGATTTTCGCGGGTTCGATGGCAGCCGGAGTTCGCGATGCCGGATTAAAGCCTCGCCTGTGCAAAATCGTCCCGAACCAGATTTACCATGTGTACAAAGACACACAGGCGCATATCATAAAGCTTTGACCACAAAGGAAATTCGGAACGTTTATTTTCATCGAAATACTCTCGTCTAAAACTAATATCGCGAAGGGGGTAAGGGGAGGCAAGCGGTTAATTCGTGGTAACTCGCGAGGGGGCCTGACGTGTTTTGAAGTGCGAACGCGTTTGTCGACAAATTTGTTGCACACATCGCGCGGTTTGTTGAACACTTTTAATTAACCGAATAAAAAAAATGGTCCCGAATTCTGCACAGGAAACACTGACACTGATGCGGCAGCTGTCGATACTCATTGCCAGCGTGCATGTGTTTGATAAAAAACTGCACGCATATCGTATTTGCCACAACCAAATTGTTTAATACACTAGTAACAAAAATTAAAGGTTATTAAAAAAAAACAAATTTTCGGGTGATTTTAAACAAGGGATAACTAGGAGAAAAATGGTCGTACAAAAAATAAAAAAAAAAAGAAAATCGTAGCCTCAAGTGTAGTTTTCAGATATGGATTTATAATTTTTTAGCCGGAGCGGTTCTCACGTAATCATCCGAAATCCAACAAAAAATTTTTTTTCCAAATTTTTGCTCGTCTTTAAAATGGTCTGTGGACTTCAAAAAAATGTTTTCATCATAAAAGCTCTTTTAAACAATTTAATCAGCTTTAATTAGACCTCTTAACGAGCTCCGTACGATGATTTGCCGCGGAGTTATCGTCGATCAAAGCAAAAAAGTCCTTTTCACCTTTTCAATTTTGACAATCAATTACTCGGGAACTAATGATCGTACAGAAAATGGAGGTAGGATTTTGGAAACTGCAAAACATTCTCTATAAGACACAATCGGGGGCGATTGATAAAAAAATTTTTGAAGCGATAATGTTGGTTGAAAAAAAGTTAAAAATTTGCGAATTTAAGGATATTTGGAAAATTTGGTATAACTTTGAATATAGTGGATGAATTGAAGGATATCGTCGGTAATTTTTTTAACCTCAAATTGTCTCTAAAAAACCCTCAAAGTTGTAAAGCGCTGCGATTTTTTTTCTTATAGTGCCCCGAAGGTTTAAAGGACCCCGGACCAATCATATGGATTTTGGTTCCCGGCCAATTTTTCTGGGGTTGAAATATGTTGTACCTCCCTCCTCCCCCTCAACAAAAGTTTTCATGGCACCAAGGTCCAAAAATCAACTCCAAGCGAGTTACTAGCCGTCGAAATAGGAATTCTTTAGAATCTATTGAGCTTAGCAAAAATTATCTAAGAACAAAAATGTCTTAGAATTAGTCAAAGAATACCCTCAATTTTTTTCAGAATATTTAGAGATGATTTTTGAAATGACGAAAAATTGCAATTTTTCAATTTTTTGCATTTTTTTTTAAAACCAGAAATTATCTCTAAAAATTCTGAAAGGGATTATTGAGGGTATTCTTTGACTAATTCTAAGACATTGTTCTTAGATAATTTTTGCTAAACTCAATAGATTCCAAAAAATTCCGATTTCGACGGCTCGTGGAGTCAGATATCTGACTTTCGACGGCTCGTAACTCGCTTGGAGTTGATTTTTGGACCTTGGTGCCATGAAAACTTTTGTTCAGGGGGTTCAAGGTACAACATATTTCAACCCCAGAAAATTTGGCCGGGAACCGAAATCCATATGATTGGTGCGGGGTCCTTTATCGTTTCGGCCAAAAATCATCGTAACAAGCAGTTTTTCGGTTTTTATGCATTTTTTCAACGTCAATATGATTTTTTTTGACGACAATCCATCTTTTTTTTGCTCAAAAACATTACTCGTTGGAGAAAATCGAAAAAAAAACTTTTTTTGAAAACAATTTTTTTTCAAAACATTCAAAAGTTTTTCCGACTTCCAAGTCCCGTCTCCGCAGTGTTGCTAGATCGGGCATTACGTTGCCAGTCTCATTACTTAATTTACACACCTCGTAAATGTGGATATACACATTTTAATAAACGACCACCCCGAATAATAAATGCAGCAGTTTCACCGACAAACATTACAACTTGACCGGTGGAAATTTCAACTTATATTCACTAATAAATAGCGAAGTGAAATATAATTTCTGCTCAACACACGTACTAAAACACTAGCCACGTGATGTTTAAATATTATTAGTTTGATAAGTATTAGTGTAGAAGGCAGGTTCCACTGAGGAACATATTTTGTCCAAAACTATCCAAAATGATTGTGTTTGTACTATGAGTACATTGTACATTTGTTTGTACAACTACGCCAGTCAATAATGCTCGAAAAGGAGCGAGTTTATGACACGATTGATACCTGAAATCTGACTACGGGGTACTTTTTAAGTTCAGTCCTTAGATGAAAACGTATATGAATTGGACTAGGAAATAGTTGCACTTTTTTTTTTAATAACAAAATTAGTGAAAAAAAATGCAGTTTTTTCAGTTTTTTGCTTATAGAAGAAAAGCTATTGAAGCAATCACATCGCATTCAATAGGAAAGTTGTAGATAATTCAAAAACCTTTAAAATGAAAAAAAAATCAAGTCAATCGGTACATTTTTCGCTGAGAAAACTGGAAACGCAAAAAATTACCTTTTCTTAATAAATTCGTAATTCGAGTATTTTTTGCATTAGAAGAGTCAATCTTGTGGGAAAATGTAGGCAATATCACGAAGAATGAGCGTGTAAAAAACGGATTATGTCCGATGAATAGTTTTTGCACAATAGTCGAATAAAGTTTTTTACATCGTATTTTGAATATTCCATAACACGTCGAGTGATAGATTAAATAACATTTTCTCGACGGATTCGGAAACTACAGAGTGTAAACTACAATTCGTCCATTTACTTTGTTTCATTTAAATGCCATTAAATTGGTGTAAAACGCCTCTGAACACCGCGCGAAATTTGCTGGTCGCTGCCGCCGCTTCCCCTCGCTCCCCCACCACCACTACCTCGCTCGGCTGTCAGCGCGCCGCCGAACATTTTGCGCGGTGTTCAGAGGCGTGTTACACCAATTTAATGGCATTTAAATGAAACAAAGTAAATGGACGAATTGTAGTTTACACTCTGTAGTTTCCGAATCCGTCGAGAAAATGTTATTTAATCTATCGCTCGACGTGTTATGGAATATTCAAAATACGATGTAAAAAACTTTATTCGACTATTATGCAAAAACTATTCATCGGACATAATCCAGTTTTTGCACGCTCATTCTTCGTGATATTACTTACATTTTCCCACAAGATTGACTCTTCTAATGCAAAAATACTCGAATTACGAATTTTTAAAGAAAAGGTAATTTTTTGCATTTTTTCCGAGTTTTCTCAGCGAAAAACGTACCGATTGACTTGATTTTTTTTTCACTTTAAAGGTTTTTGAATTATCTACAACTTTCCTATTGGATGCGATGTGATTGCTTCAATAGCTTTTCTTCTATAAGCAAAAAACTGAAAAAACTCCATTTTTTTTCACTAATTTGTTATTAAAAAAAAAGTGCAACTATTTCCTAGTCCAATTCATATACGTTTTCATCTAAGGACTGAACTTAAAAGTATCCCGTAGTCGGATTTCAGGTATCAATCGTGTCATGTCAAAAAGCTCTATTGACTGGCCTAAACATGACAGTTATTTTTTTAAATTACACACGTCATCTCGCTACCATTGTACCGAAAATCTGGATATTACGATAGCGACTGGGACAAAAATGGTGGACAAGAAAACTTGGACTTTTAATTCTAGGGCTCCAGTTTGTCGCATTAATTCATACATATGATCACTTTTAAACCCACATCTGGTAATTTTAATTCGCTCCGCGTCGCCCCAAACGTCCCCATCTCCCCCGCCGCGATTGGGGTTAAAAAAAAGAGTAGCGGCGGCTCAACGTAAGCGGCTTACCCGAAACTCAAACAAATTATCGCCTAATGTCGGCCCGTGGGCAAACAAAATTACGTGATTTATACTCGTCTGGCGTGATAATTGGGTAGGCAGTTTTGTTGCCAAACGAGATTAATCGGTTTGCACAGCAAGTGATCTAATATAGAGCCTCGTCGGCCCGTTTGTTTGGTTAGGTGGCCTTGGCGGCAGTCCTGGAAGGAAGCCCGGAGCGGTCCCGCGCGTACCCGGAGCGTTTAGTAAGGCGATACGTTGGCGGATGCGGCGTTAAGGTACGTTTTACGGCGTTAAAATCAAGAATTAAGCTATTTAATTTTCTTTTCACTATAAGACCAAGTGAATACCATTTTTGAGACTCTAAAGTATTGTTTAAGCCAAAAAAAATCGATTTCTTCAAAATTCTAGAGTGACGTTACCCCTTAAATTTTTGACACACACACATAATACAGTTCCACAAGGGTGTTACAGAAATGACAACCTCATTTTATAAATATAACAGATCACTCAATAAGTTCGTAGGATGAGTAAAAAAACAACAACTTTTAGGCAAAATTCAACTTAATTCATTAACATAGTCTCCTTCAAAAATGATACATTCATTCCAACGCTCCTCTAACATTTATATGCCTTTCTTACAGAACGATTTGTCCAACCCATCAAAATACGCTTCAGTTTCGACGATCAGCTCCTCACTGGAGCCATATTTCTTTCCGATGGCCACTTTTTTTAGATTTGCGAACAAGTAATAGTCGCTGGGGGCTAAATCTGGAGCATACGATGGATGCGGACCCAATTCGTGTAATATTGCCACTGTTGCGATCGATTTGCGACACGGTGCATTGTCTTGGTGAAAGAGCACTTTTTTCTTCTTCATTTGGGGCAATTTTTTCGGGATTTCGTCCTTCAAAGGCACTGATAATACTATTTAATATTCACTATTGATCCTTTTTCCAATTTCAAGACAGTCGATCAATATAATACCATGCGCATCCCAAAATACGAACGCCATAACCTTCCCAGCCGACTTTTGGTCGCTTTGGACGGCTTTCGCTGGCTGCTGTCCACTCAACTGACTGCCGATTTAACTCTGGAGTGTACTGATGGATCCATGTTTCATCCATTGTCACATATCGCATGAAAGAATCCTTTTTATTTCACCTAAACAGCTCCAAACAGCAATCTGAATCATCAACACGTTGTTTTTTGGTCAACAGTCAGCAAACGTGGTACCACCTTCGAACAGAGCTTTCTCATGGATAAATGTTCATGCAAAATAGTGAATACACTGTCTTCTGATATCTTTAATGTGTCAGCTATCTCACGCAACTTCGCTTTAGGGTCTTCCATTGCTTTGCTTGAACAGAATATTTTTCCATTAAAAACCAATGCTTTACCAACAGACGAAATACAGATTTTTCCATTGTTTTGAAAATTACAAAAGTAGCTTTACTAAAACTACTATGATTTGTAAACTAATGGTCGTAATGTCATGAAATTTTGATACACATCGGTTGAAGGTCGGTACTATTTAAAAATCATATAGATTTGTCAATAGTGGCGCCATCTATATACCATCCTACGAACTTATTGTGTAATGTGTTACAGTGTATTTATGGACTCAACGGAAAAAAATCGTTGAGGTAGAACAAAATAAATTGGACTACTTGGACACAAACTGTCTTAGTGAATGTGGCACCGGTTTTAAGAAAATATGCGTTAAATGTTGATTATAAGTACCAGACTACTAATAAAAAGGTAATTTGTGCAACCGAGATACGATTTTGTTCCAAATTTTCCCAAAAGTCAATTACTTTACATAAACCAGTCCGCATTCTTTCCATTCTTCGGTGATTACATCACAGGAAGACCGCGACGTTGTTTCTATCCCAGAGGACTGTTCCAAAGGAATTACCTGGTTATGTTGTTGTAAGTGCACATATTAATTTCTTGTGGACAGTCTAATAAGCATAAAGATGAACTAAAAATGAGTTTTGACCCATTATCTTCTACACGTACAAGTTTAGAATATTGTCCCGACCGCCGAGTCCGGCCCTGGCATGAAATCCATTTTTCCGACGTGCGCTTATAACAATATGACCCCGACGAATTCGAATATTGTATTTCAGCGTCGTTTCGGACATTTGCGATTCCAGCACAGGCAGGCTCAATTTGCCGAATCTTCCCGCGATAACCGTAACGCGGCATCTAATAATAACGGCGAGAAAAAAATTCGCGCTGCCTTCCCCGCAATAACGATTATCCGCAATTGCCCACAGGCCCGCAAACGGCAGCTCCGAGCATAACCGGCCTAGGGCCGGATCCTCGAGCCTCGTAAAAACGGAGTAAATATTAATTCTGTCGCAGGGCGTCGCCCGGCCGAAGCGGTGCCCGTACTTAAATCGGGGAATATAATCGGCTGGCGTTATCCCCGACTAATCTCCAATTACATCTTCCAAATCCCGGGGAGGATCACGGACGAGGGGAAGGGGGTAATGCTTTCTTCCAGGACCGCTTCCGGAGAACGAACTACGCCTGGAGGTTGCCCTGCTCCTGCGGATCCCGGCTAATTGGTTTTGACGCCTCAGAAGGTAAAAAATCGCGTAGCGAAAGGTAACAGGGAAGCGGGGACTGAACAAAACTTAACGAACGTATATAAAAACCCTAACCTAACAATCAAAACGTTACAAATCGAAGAGATGTGTGTGTGTATAGTAACTCGGAATTAACCAGACATAATTTTAGCGTGTGCTTCATGGCAAAATACAGTTAATGTTGATTATAAGCACTGGACTGCTAACAAAAACGTAATTTGTGCAACGGTGAAATGATTTCGTTTCCTATTATGCCAGATGGGCCCAGGAAATATAGTAAGATGAAAAAAAAACGTCCTCAAAGTACGAGGTGTGGCTATTAAATAACCGAACTGATGGTGCTATCAGCGCGCTGCGAGCGTATCGCGACAAGTTTGAACAGAACTGTGTCTGGTGATACTTTCTCCATCCTGAGCTCGCTGGACAAGCCAGTCTGATCGCTCTGTTTGACTGTAGCAGTCCTTTGAATTAGTCTACGCACCAGTGACGCGTGGAAAAAATGTTAAGATGTAGCAACATGTTCAGATGTAGCAACGGGTTAATCTCAAGTTTCTTGTTAAACCGGAGAAAACTTTTACAGAAGCTTATGCAATGTTAAGAAAGGTGTACGAGAATGAATGTTTATCCCGCACACAAGTTTTTGAATTGTTTAAAGGGTTTAAAGAGGGACGTGAAACGACCGAAGACGATCCGCGCCCCGAAACTGAAAAAATTGGTAACTTAATCCGCGAAGATCGTCGTCTAAGCATCCGAGGGCTTGCTGAAATAACAGGAATCGACAAAGAATGTGTTCGCCAGATTTTGCATGAATCGTTCAACATGCGCAAAGTTTTCGCAAAAATGATGCCAAAAACTCCTCACTCCCGAGCAAAAGGAATCAAGAATGAACGTTTGCGCTGATATTCCAAACAACACTGACACTGATCCAGGCTTGTTAGACACGGTGATTACTTGTGAGGAATCGTGTTTTTTACTTACGATCCCGAAACAAAGCGCCAATCCATGCATTATAAGAGTCCGAACTCGCCAAGGAAAAAAAAGCCAAGATGAGCAAATCCAAATGCAAAGCGATGATGATTTTTTGAGTGTGTTTTTTGACATTCGAGGCATTATTTACGTTCACTGGGTACCTGAGGGTCAGACGGTCAATCAACATTATTACATCGAGATTCTGACGGCCCTTCGTGAGCGTGTGAGAATACGAAGGCCCGATTTGTGGAAGACCAAATCATGGAATGGAAAATCAAAAGATTCACCAGGACAATGCACCGGCCCATTCTGCTTTCTCTGCGTTTTTTGCAAAATACGGCATTACTGTGTTGGAACATCCACCATACTCGCCCGACCTTTGCCATTGTGACTTTTTTTATTTCCCTAGGTCAAATCGGCGCTCAAGGGCACAAGATTCTAAAGTGTGGAAGCGGTTAAAGCAAAAGCGACGGAGGTTCTGAACCAGCTGACAGAAGCGGACTTAACGAATAAAAAGTTTTATGACAGCAGTTCGGTTATTTAATAGCCACACCTCGTATGCTGAGGAATCGACATCGCATGCCTTGAACTATTACTCTTAAAACTGTCTGAAAGTAACTTTCTGAGAAGGCCGAGACTGCTCTAGAAGGAAATGTGGATTTTCAGAGCTTCACGTTCTCATTTGTTGAGAATTACAACCAGAGAGGCAAAACCATGCTTCGCCAGTAAAAAAATGTAAAAACGTTTTCATTGTTCAGCAAATTACCCAAAAAACCACTTTGAAAACTCCATTCGCTGCGGGTGGTCGATTGCTAACAATTTTTGGACTGAGCTTCCCACTGAGACTCCCTTCCCACTGGGACTGAGACTGCCTTCCTTTCTATTCTCACTTCCATTTTATTTAAACAAAGCCACATATCTAGTCAAAGCTTGACAAAACGGAGACTATATGTGAAAATTCTGTTTGAAAATCATTAAAGACATCCCTTGTTGGACAAACCCACTGGCCATCGACCCTTCTACCGTTTCTAAAGTAACCTTCGATTATAAAACTAGATAGGCAGGTAGAATATATCTGATCATGCTCCAGTCTATCTCGCTATTCGTTTGGCACTCAAGCGGTCGGCAGGAAGTTCATGTCAGACCGCAATATGTCAATTTTTAGGGTTACAACTGCCCTAAAATAGGGCGCTTCTATCGACGGTGTATTCGAGATGAAACCCTGTCATGGATATGGGTCGATGAGGGACAAGAAGACGGAACCGTATCGAAATTGCTTGCTATATTTTAAGAGGGAATAAAAAGGATCAGAGGCGGGTGAGGGGGACGATTTGAGGTGCTTCGGTATCGAGGAAATGATAAAGGGCGAAAAATGTATTCCTTATATGTGATCATCATTTTATAAGTTACACAAGTCTTGTCACAGTTTACACGTCATGCATGACGTATTAATTTGCTCTGTAAATAAATTATTTTCTTTCATTTAATAGAAAATTTTTAGAAGATAGAACAAGGCACATAATTATATACATCGTAGACGACTGACATGTCAACTTAATAGTTTGTATTCTTCTTTCATAGAATTGAAAACATTGGTGAGCACTTGGGGAAGTTGTTAATTTCCTGAACGTTTTGAACCCCAAATTTTTTTATGTGTGATATGTTCCACATAGATCCTCTTGCACAAATACTTCTAAAATAAAACGTATTTATTTCCTGTAAGAAAACGTACCTCGATTACAAAAAAAAAATATCACCTTCCACTCTGACACATTACGTTTTCCTCTATGAAAAACCTAAACGTTAAAACGTTTATGATTTTTTTTTACGGCCGATAAATCAGAATCCGAAAATAAACCGTATACATAATAAGACATGACGAAACTTTATTGGCCCCGACGAAATCAAACTCGATAAGGGAAAATTCGAAAATTTACAACGCGTTGTAAAAAAAATGGTAGGAAATTACATTGTACGATTTATCGTCGCGTAAAACGTCGTATAGGTAACTAAATTTTAGGGTCGCATTAACGGCGTCTGAATTTAAATTTTTATTATGATTGAAAAACAAACGGCCGAGGGATAAATCTTACTTTAAGGAAAATGTAACAATGTGGATATGTTTTTACGGCCTATATAAAAATATCACAAAACCTAAAATGATGCAAAACAGGGACCAATAAAACATACACTTTGTAGGTCGTACGACTAAAATAAATATGGTGTCCCACAGGGATCACGATTGAGACCTGTCTTGCATCTATCATTTCGACGCACACGCAGAAAAATCACACAGAAGCATTGAAGTTTCAAAACTTGATTTTTAAAGTGAGTGAAAAATTTTCCGAATTTTTAGTGATTTTTCAGAATGCTGTATCTCAGTGAAAAGGGGTCTTATCGAGGTCCAAAAAAAAGCATTTTGAAGATTCAAGTTTCTAGTTTTGAGATATTTCGGCGAAAAAATTTTTAGAGCTCCATGTTTCGCGCAATTTTAGGAAGTAGTGTGAGAAAAAATTTTACGAATTTTTTTTGCCCACACACACACACACACACACACACACACACACACACACACACACACACACACACACACAAAACATTCAATTTTCGAAAAAAAATAATTTTTTTTTTGTAAATTTCAACGGTATTTGTGGAAAAATTGTGGGGAAGCTCGAAAACATTTTTTTCACTTTAGCCATGATTAGGACATGTTTAAGCTCAAAAAACGTGACCCTTTAATTTTTTCAAAAGTTTGACCGTTTGCAACTAGAAAACGGTTCGTTAGATCGTAATGTAACTTTGCATGGTTTTTGGGGGTATATTCAACTGTAAAAGGCACACGCAACATTAGGCATTTCATGAAGATTTGAATTTCAGCCGTTGCTGTTCTGAAAAACCATCAATTACCCGTTTTTTTCCTGTTTTTTCAAATTCATGTCAAGGATAAAAAAAAATGTTCTCAAAAATCGCAGCAGAACCTTGTAGGGTGTTTATTCCAGTTTTCAGAACTGCCCTTAAATTTTCTGTGCTACCGTTGGTTGCTGAGATATCGTCGATCAAAGACAAAGGGGTCCTTTTTGATTTAAAGTTCGATATCTCAGCAACAAATGGTCATACCGAGATTTAAAAAAAAAACAAATTGAAGCTGAATAAACAAGCTATCCGGTCCATACCTTGGCTAAGTTAGAAACAATTTTTTTAAGCTCGTGGACTTGAAAAAAAAAAACAAAAAAAACGCAAAAAATTTTTCTCACACTACTTCCTAAAATTGCGCGAAACGAGGAGCTCTAAAAAAATTTTTTACGCCGAAATATCTCAAAAATAGAAACTTGAAGTTTCAAAATGCTTTTTTTAGACCTCGATAAGTCCATTTTTCACTGAGATACAGCATTCTGAAAAATCACTAAAAATTCGGAAATATTTTTTGATCCTTTAATTTTTTCCATTAGTGTATTTACGTAATGTACTGCCGCTTGGTAATGGCGTCTGGGGACAGTATTAACTCCTAGAAATCCTGAAAATCCGCATAATCAACATTAGCAATAAATCGAATATAAACTGTGTTTTTCGAGCCACTCCAGTCTTTTTCAGTATATGTTGTGCACTATTAACGTGCTTTTTGCAGTCATATTATTTATTCCAACACATTAGGTCTCTTTCGCACACCTTACACATTATCACACCGCAATTATAGTATACTAGCGACGCGCCTCGGCTTCGCACGGTGTTTACGACATCACATTAGAAACCTCTAAATTATCAGTATTTCTCTACTATATTATGCATGTATTATACATATAAACCTTCCTCTTGAATCACTCTATTTATTAAAAAAAACCGCATCAAAATCCGTTGCGTAGTTTTAAAGATCTAAGCATACATAGGGACAGACAGACAGCGGGAAGCGACTTTGTTGTATACTATGTTATGAAATCAAGTAAATCCCTGAAAAATTTATTTACTTTGCGTGTCGTTTTTTACCCTTTGGAACGTCGGACATAATATTTAAAGTTAAGCGTACTATTCCTTTAGTATAGCGTGAAAATATAGCGCGTAGCCTGTCTACTCCACTGTTGCCGGTTTTGTCTAGCCGATCGGTGGCCGGGCTCTATTCATAAAATACTTTTTTAGTAGTGGTTTTAATGTTTCACGTAAAAACCGACATTCACCAATCCACCGCCACGCTAAAGGCGAAATCACGCGAGTGAACGTTTCATTTACGCTACGAAATAAAAGAGATACGGAGGCGTCGAAACACAACGTGAAAAAGTTATCCCGCATTTATGGAAAAAGTGGGTTAAAAGGTCCCTAAATTAGAATAGCGCGTCGCAGCGATGATCTCGACGTAACGGCGTGTACTTTTGAAAGAGCCCTCTCCCTCTCTCTCGCGCGCGCGATTTCAAGTTTCGAGGGCTTGGTTCATTACCCTTTTACCCGATGACACTCGTACTTCCCCTACCGATACGACCTACTTCCGCAGGCCGAGTAAAACAATACGTCATTGTTTTATACCTGCCACTTAAAAATATGGGGAACGATTTCTACATAGCCTACTACCCTCCCGCTATCGATCCCCTATCCGACCGAACCACGCTCTCTCTATGTCGCCTTGCACAGCGTCGCGTTCTGCGGACAAAAATCCGAAACATACGAGGTGTGTACTGTATTTCCATTCTAAATTGAAAATAGGTAGAAAAAAAGCAAGGTTGTCAGATATATTTTCTAAAATTGCTAGGCTCACTATACAAGTATACTTCATACTAGAAAGCTAGTTTCCACATATGTACGCATTAGGCTGCCGCTTACTGTATAGAGAAACATCTCAAAACTAAAAAATTGAAGCTTCAAAAGGGTTCATTTATCACCAAAAAAATTTATGAAATGTTTTGTTTCCTAATTTTTTGGAGTAGTGTATTTAATCACAATTTTATTTTTTGTGAACATTCTTGTCGCCTGTGCTGTTAGTTTACCTCGTCAATATAGCGTATCAAAGCGCGCCGTGTTTTTGCTTACGTTTGGCCAGGCCCATCAATATGATTTCGCTCTGCGTGCCTGTGCGTGTCAATCTTCTTGCGATGCGTATTTCCGGAACTGCCGGATTTTCGGGGGAAACATCGCGAGATGCGTGTGGGACGTGGAAATCTCGAAATAATGAAATATCAAATGATAATTGACAGTTATTTATTTTTAAGCGGGCCACAACTCCGAGGAGAGATCGAAAAACCCGAGAGATGATTTATAGGGTTAGGAAGTTGAAATATATCGTTCGATTCGGATTTTTTGATACGCGCCTAACGGACGTCGAATTAGTACCGCTCACTCCCCGACGGTTATTTATCATGGCCGAAGGGAGCTGGATCAATTACGTCTTTATTTATTTTTTTTGGGTGGCGTCGTTTTTGCGTGCATTCCCTCGAAGTGCCTAGAATTTTCTAGACAAGTCTGGAGATTTGTGGTACAGGTTATATAAAGCGTTAACATTATTAAATCTCAGGCAACGTCCCTAGTTTAGCAACATGCAAAATATGGTTCGCGCGCTTTCGATCTGGCAACTACATCGTCGACGATAAACTACGATCCGGTAGGTCACCTCAACTGGATAGCGAGCGCTTGTGTAGTTGTCGAAGCAAACCCGTATGGAACCACACGAAAGATGGCACGAAAGCTTGGCTGTAGCCATAGTCCAGTGGGCAGACACTTTTATGTGTTCTTGAAACATATAGGGCTAGTTTTGACGGTTCCCTATGTATTTCTTTGCGTAGAACACTTTGTGAAAAAAACGTCTTTTTTTCACATTTTCGCTTATATCTCCGTTCCTTGGCATATTTTATATAGCATATGCATTTAAGAAGTTGTAGCCTATTGAATTTCCAAAATTTTGAGCCCAACCCGAAGTCTCCAAGTGCTATTGTTAACTTGCAAATGACTGCTGAAGTTGAAAAAGTTGTTTTTTTTTCCACCATTTTTTTACTTCGAAAGTAGGGCGACTATGACTATGACATTTCTTGGAGGGACTTCTGTTTGTAGTATGAAGTTACAAAAAACATTTCAGTTCGATCCGTTAATCACTTTTCGAGTAATTAACGATCGAATTTTTTTTGCAATTTTTTAACAAATTGCAATAATTAACAATGACACCATTTCTTTGTTTATTGTACGATATTGACCGGGTTGGGCTAGAAAAATCATAAATCTCTTCAAGTTTGCGAGATTTTTTGAGATTTTGAAAAATATTAATTTGGGGCCAGTTTTATAAAGTTATCTACGCGACTACCGTTGCCGCTTCGAAATTCTCGGAATTGTGACTATAATATATTGACGCCCCTTTTTTAAATACGCGTCTTGAAGCGTACTTTCGAGATATTATAGTCGGAATTCCGGGAATTTCGAAGCGGCAACGCTAAAACAATATATACGTCGCGTCAAAAAAGTTATGCCCCATCCATCGTATTCACCAGACCTTTCCCCCACTGACTATAATTTGTTATGTACCCCTCAGCAAACATTCAATAAACAAATCATCAATCAAATTTGACGATCGTCACCAACTACATATAGTCATAAACAACGAAATTAGGCCGAAAACCCTCACATTTACAGACTGTTATGCTGTACATTTGTATCAAATTTTAGGTGCACATCTTGTATCGTTTGAGGCAAATAAAAAGTGTAGTAACTCCATTTAACCACCAACCCCTTAACCGATCAAGCTCAACGTCTAATCAACTCCAGATCTCGTCATCAGCACATAAGTGTTCCGAATTTCAAGTTGATTCCTCAAAGCATCCTCGAGTTATCGTGTACAGAAAAAAGGTTGACAGACATACTAACCATTAAAAAAAAATCATGTCATTTATTAAGCTATTAATTTTTTTTAATAAATTCCGTGATTCTCTAGATTAATTCGATGGATGTCAGATCCGGACAGTTTGGTGGCCACTGTAGCGTTTCTGGTGTCTTGAGAATTCAATTTATTTAACGTGATGCTATAATAACGGACCCTTTTACTTTTATTTCCCGCAATAATACAAGTTTTATGCGATCTAGACATTGCAAGTTTTCCGTCCGAAGGCTGAAAATCCAGCTGCGCCCGTGCCAACGACCCTCGGGCGAGCGCCGCAGCAATGACCCGCCCGCCGTGACACCGCTTGGCACAAATCTATGATAAATAACCGAACCGAGCATCTCGGAGGGCTGTATTTTATTACGTACCGTTATGGTTTTGTTCTTTATTCATTATCCCTGAGCGGGTCGTCGATTTCTAAATGTGCCGTGGAAGTTTTCCCTTTCGCCTTTTTTTTTTTTGTAGGAGCCTCGATAAATCGCTGCGATTTATTTTTTTTATTCAGATTCAATTAGGGGGGATTGAAACGACCGTCGTGAAGAGTGAATTCATGACTTTAATTGTTTTTTAATGAAATCCCAAATAATCCAGCGTCGGCACGCAAGGGGAGAGCAAACTAAAATTCATAGCATTTTTTTCCACCTCATGTCATAGGCAGCTCGGAAATAATCTTATTTGAAATCGCTCAATTGTATTTTAATGTCATAGTATACTTTTAACATAAGTACAAAATAAGTACAAACCTTGTTAGTTTCTGCTAAACTAAGTAAACGTAGTATACATTTCTGGTCCCATAACGGGTCCATATGTGCACGTCCGACCCTGTCTGGCACAATTTTGTTCTATCCCAAGTACAAATAACGCTTTAAGGCATACTTACTGTTACTTAGTGGTAAATTAATGAATACACCCGTGTGTCTAATAAACTGGAATGAAACAAGCTTTCTTCTAATTTTACATCTCTATGACAGCCTTGACAATTCAATGAGGTTATGAACTAAAGAATAAGAATTAGAAATACGTTTTTTTGCTCGCCCGATTTTGATGACTTTTTTGAACGGCTTGTTATTTTATTGATTGAATATTCTTGCGAGGGATAGCACCAAACCATTTCCTAAAAAAATCCACACCATTAGGAAATTTAAAGGCAATTTTGGGTCCATCTTTATAATTTCCTTGGCAGCCAGAAACACAACATACATACGCCACAAACACAATGAAAATACGGAAAAAAACACTACCAAAAACTAGATAAAGTTATAACAAACTAATATTAGATAAAGTTTTGATGCACTGACCACTTAAACCACAAAAATTTGGACTGAAAATGATAGACCTTCCCTCGCAACGTTATTCCGCTAGACCTCCGACTGCTTACGTCACAATATATTTTGTCAGAGCACTCAGGCCTTATTTCTAAACGGTAACGCCCTCTCTCCACTTTCTCGTTCTATCTCCGGTACAAAAGCTTTACTTACCGTTCATTAGACAATCAAAACGTATACATCTTCGTTATCCCACGCCTACTACGTGGCTAATCCGGCCATTGGCCGCGTCATTCGGAAATCGGAAACCGGCTCTCGGGCAGGGGAGGATATCGAAGGGGCAGTCGGTGGAGAAGTCGAACTTCGAACGTTGTATGAACGGAAATAATATATATCGGCGGCGTTGGCGCACTAGGATCCGGGAGATAAGATAAAGACCGGAATTATGAGTTACGCGGCCTCGAAGAAGAAGAAGCGACGGTGGCCAATTTAGTTTCTCGGCTTGTTCCGGGACGCGAGTCTGGAATAGAGGGGTTTTTCTCCTTGTACGCGGTCTGTAATATATTCCGGGAGCGTATAACGAAATAGAGGGATTACTTTATAACCTATATATGTCTGTACGGGGTCGGTTTCGATGAGAGTAGACGTGGAGTGGGGGTGGGGGAAGATTCTGGAGATGCGGATTCTTATATTGCTTTATTATCGACTGGTTGGAGTATAAGGAAAAATAGCGATAGTTTCTCGCTACTGCTAGGGACAAAACTATACTATATTAAAAACCATACATACCGGATCGAGTTTAAAAAAAGGAAAACATTTTCTGTTTTTGATTTCCCAGAAAAAGTTATTCTTGATGAATTGCCCTGCTTGATTTCAAACCCCAAAACGCAAATGACTTTTTATATAACTCAAACGGTTCTCGAGATAATACCATTTTTCTTCATAATTTGGACATAATTTTTTTTATAATTCTTTAAAAAAAATTCTAGTAGGCGGATTTCATTTGCAAGATATCACTGACAACTGCTGACAACTAATAAGTCAGTATAACTTCAAATCGAATCTTCGACATTTTGCTACTTTTATATGCTATAATGTTGACTCTAGAACAAAGAATTTATTTGATTCGATGCTACGGAACTGGGGAAGAGTGCTATCGTGTATTAATAAATTTAACGAAAAATACCCGGAAATTAGCATTTCTAATGTCGGAGCGAAAAAGTTGGTGACCAAGTTCTTAGAAACAGGCTCTGTTTTATACATTAAAAAAATCAATAAAATGGTTGAATGAAGATGATGCTGTTTCAGTTCTTGCCCTCCATTCCGTGAGAGAAGCTCCAAGATTATCACTTAGAAGAAGGGCAATTGAAAATGAAATAAGTAAATCGCATTTACAGAGAATTTTCAAGCAGAACCGGATTTTACCATTTAAACCAAAATTCAGGCACACCTTAGAGGAGGGTGATGAAGCCAAACGTTTGGATTTTTGTTTGGAGATGGGCAACAGAGTTTTATATGACGTAGGATTTCATAAGCGAATTTTGTTCTCCGATGAATCTACTTTTCAACAAACGGTGTCGTTACCTCTCAGCATTGCCGGTATTGGAGTGAAACAAATCCCCACTTTACTATTTCTTGTCGAAGACAATATTTCAAAAAAGTTAATGTGTGGTGTGCGGTTTCATATACAAAGGGCATTATTGGTCGATATTTTTTTCAAAGAAAATTTAAATCGTAATACGTATTTGGAGATGCTACAAAATTTTTTAACAGATAAACTTGATGAACTTCCTTTAAGATATCGAACGAGAATGTTTTTCCAACAAGATGGGTGCCCTGCTCATCATGCCGTTACTGTCCGTAATTGGCTCAATTTCGAATATAATGAACACTGGATAGGAAGGGATGGTCCCATTTATGGTCGCCGAGAAGCCCGGATCTGACAATATTGGACTTCTATCGATGGGGACGTTTAAAGCAAATTGTTTATCGTGAACCACTAGAAAATGATGAAGAGCAATTAAAAACAAGGATTCAAAATGCAGTCAAGTCCTTGTCAATTGAGGAAATTAGAAATAGTTTTAACGAATTTAGAGCTCGATTTGAAATTTGTGCAGAAAAAGGAGGAGCATTATTTGAATAAAAAAATTCTGGTTTAGTTTTGATTTCATTTTATAATCAGTTGTTTAATTCAATGATTAAAACATGAGACTATGTAATTCGAATAATTTTTTCAGCTAACTGATTAATTGAGTTTCTATAGCATATAGTATCCTAGACAACGAAATTATTGGGGTAAATCCGCCAACTAGAATTACTTATAAAATTTTGTGAAAGTCCAAATTATGAAGATAAATGGTATTATCTCGAGAACCGTTTGGGATATAAAAAGTAATTTGCGTTTTGGAGGTTTGAAATCAAGCAGGGCAAATCATCAAGAGTCTGTTTCTGAGAAATCAAAAACACAAAATTGTTTCCTCTTTTAAATCCGATCCGGGACATACTGTATATTAATTATAACAATATAATTAAAAATATTTTAATATTCTTTTACATTTATACGCAGTACAAACTTTGTTAGGAAGTTAATAGAGTTCGAGTTAAAGCAGCTCGCACCGTTGCGCTGCTCGCGCTATTTGAAAACGCGCCACATATATCAGCCAGTTCTCGTTCCGCCGCGGTGTGAGAGCATCGCTTGTGTCACTGAAGTGGCGATCGTCGTAAGTAAAAATGAATTCCGTGCAAGTTTAATAGAAGAGCCGTTCAGAACAAAATATTCAGAACAAAAAAGCTGACTTCTTTATGTGAAAATTATCATAAATATCAACAATCATCGGAATTTAAGCGACCTTCAAGAAGCGGGTGTTTGAATACTTTTGCTACTGCCTGTATATTTCAACGTCGTTACCAGGCGGTGCAGTCCTGATAATCTCCTCAAACGCCATCGATTATCTCAGTCGCGTTCCGACCCTCGGGTATTGACGCGCCGGCAAGAGGAGTGCCATAAGAACCATCTGACGTCCCAACTTTAAACAATTTCTTTAGGATCTCCCACGGAAAACGCGGCAAACACAATGGATCCGCCGCCGCGAAGGAGCAGATTAATGAAGGAGGAAACTTTCCGGGGGAATTTCGACGAAATAATGAATTCCACCGCGACAAATCGCATTTATTCCCCGAAGGAGTGCGTCCGTTTACAAAAGAAAGGGGTCGCCGACGACTCGCCACCCTCGCCACCTCCTCCATTCCCGCCCTGTATTCCCACTAGGGTCCGGAAAGTCTGCTACAACGCGGGGTCGGTACAAGTCTGTGATAATTAAAGTATAAACCGTATTTTTTACGCGCCTTGTAAATTATGTACGAGTGTAGCTCTTGCCCGTGCATACGTACGCCACTGACCGTGCCTGGTAACACTCGATGGACTCCTGTCCTGTGGTTCCGTCGCACAGTGGGTTAGAATCGGAAAATCTTGGCCAAAAATCGAAAAACCAAGTTCGTTATATTATGTTTTAATCCATATAGCTTTGTGAAGCAGGGTTTCCTGCGTGTAATACTAAAACGACAGCTACCTAGGTTTTATACCTGCCGTTCTACTTCAGTCGGAAGTTGGCCACCTTCGAGTGCGTAATGGTACGAGAATGGGTCTCTATAAATACTTAACGTTCGTGTGTTGTGAATTTTTGTTACCACAAGGTGTGTTTCCGACTTAAAAAAATGGAGGCTACTCTTGAAGGGATGTAAAATATTATCTATGCATTGAAATTCAAATTTTTGTATTTCTTATTATAGAAAATAAATGTTACCTCTGCGCTTATAATAGAAACGCGCATGTTAAGGTAGCGAAAGAAAAGTAGGAAACTAGTTTGTATCTACAGAGTTCTAACACTAATTCACAATTTAATATGTGGGAAATATTAGTGGAATAAGAAATTCATAAAAATTGGCTGCTTGAAACTGCTTCTTTCAGTGAAAAATGCAAAAATAGAAAGGCGCGTGCAATAGAGCGTTCTCGGGGCAATTCTAACTGTACCTGCGTCAAAGCAGGTGTTCATCCCCGATACAATAGTAAGTCCCAACCAAGGGGGAAATGTATATACCTGGTGTACACTATTGACCAGTGGAAGGAGAAATATAGGGTGTCTCAATGTTCCGTGAAATATATATTTTTTATTTTATACTAGTTAACCTAATCCAACTTAACTGAGGTTCTCTGCGATCAATTTTTAACACAAAATAATTTTAGTGACCTAATGTAACTTAACTGAAGACACGTTGCGTGCAATTGTAGGTTCCAAAAAGTTCTTACTTTTGGCCCTCCATTTCTTCAGGGAGTTAGATTAAAATCTTATTGATGAAAAATATAAATAATCTTATTCGAATCAAAATCTGTAGCTTTTTAAGATAATTTTACTTCCGGTTCTCCGCCTGTTTTTTCGGTAAGGAGATTTAGTTGAAATTATATAAGCAGAAAATATCAATGCTCTAATTTTGATCATAATAAGTACCTTTTATCGCGAAAAAATGGTTACATGCGGTTGCTGCCGGTTCGCCATTTAGTTTCCCTTTCGAGGAGAGTATTAAATTGAAATCTTATTTACAGAAAATATGAATACTCTAATTTGGATTTTTAAAAAGTTGGTTTTATCGCAAAAAGCGGCTACTTTCAGGCCGCCATTTTGTTTTTTTTTTTTTTGAAATATAAAGTACAAATTTGAAATCAGCGACCCAAAAAACATTAAATTCGATATAGTTTGACAAATTGTCTACCTTTCTCGATTTTTGGCCAGGATTTTCCGATTCTAACCCACTGTGCGTCGTTCGAATTAGTAGTAGCCCGACGCGCGAGTTGACGAACAGTAGAACGCCGAGTTTAAAATAATTGTATGTGTCGTGAGTGATTAATTATTGACATACGCAATAAATTTCTGACAGTGGACGAAACAACAGATTTTGGCGGTAATAAGGTCGTTAAATGTTCTGATACGAATTTTAGGTGTTTCAGATATTTCACCCCCCGATATTCGCAGCTAGTAGACTGGTTTTGCAAACAACGTAAAAGTAAACTTTTTTTCCTACTCTGCGTTGCAGAAAACTTTCCGGACCCTAATTTTTCCGCCCTGCATAATGCAAATCCGGCGGTCTCCCAAATTGCTCCGAAAAACACTCGACGAACGGATATAAATTTAATAAGCACCACGCGAGAACGCGGATAACACATCCAAACGCGAAAATAACCGCGTTTGTCACGTAGGGGAGCACGCGAGGGGGTTTAGGGGTGGCGGCGAGACGACACGGCGACGTGTTGCCGGGTAGGTGTAGGAGGTAACTCGTTTTGACGCGCGAGTATAATTTAAACAATCCCCCGGATCAGAGAAGTTCCCGATGTCGCAGAAAAGCAATTCTTTCCTGTTAAGAGATTCTGTACTCCGCGAATGACGACACACCTGTCATACGTCCAACGCCCGAGACGATCTGATGGGAGCTAAGTAATATCCGGCTCGAAGGACCAAATGACCGAAAGGTTATATTAGATTTAATACGAATAAGATGAGGGTAGCAAGGTAGTCGCCGATTGAGGCATAAACTCTCAAACTCTGATTTCTAACTCTTCTTTGTTAATGGTTTGTAGACTTACGAAAAATGACAGTTGTGAGAGATTTATTAATAACTAGCGACCCGCCCCGGCTTCGCACGGTTTACGACATCACATTAGAAACCTCTAAAATTATCAGTGTTTCTCTACTATATTATGCATGTATTATACATATAAACCTTCCTCTTGAATCACTCTATCTATTAAAAAAAAACGCATCAAAATCCGTTGCGTAGTTTTAAAGATCTAAGCATACATAGGGACAGACAGACAGCGGGAAGCGACTTTGTTTTATACTATGTTATGATTCTGATTACATACACTAGCAGTAGAAAATAAGGGATGTAAAAAAATCCCAAATTTTTAGATAATTTTGATAGAGCTATATTTTGGAGAAAAATTGTCGTGAAAAAAGGAAAAACAAACTGTACGTTTTCCACGAAACACCGAAACACCGAACTAACACTAGAACTCTTAGATATATTATCAACGATTCACACAACCTTTTTCAATATAAATGGCAAGTTTTAATTTTCTAATTCACCATTTGTTTCCCCCTCTGTAAAGAGAGGTTTGAACATGAACAGAAAAAATTAAGACTGTAGCTAAGAATAACGGTTACTCAGTTCATTTAATAGACACGTTAGTAAGGAAGCATAAATTTAAGAGAACCCTGTACAATTCCACGACTTTTCTTAGAGATACTGACAATTCGAAATTTCGTTACCATACGAACCTAAATTCACCCGCGGACTAGATAAAGTTTTTAAAAATATTAATGTCAATTTGGTTTGTAATTCTAAAAATAAACTACAGACGCATTTGGGCAACCACAAAGACAAAATCGACAATAACGAAAAGTCAGGAATATACGAAATAAGTTGTAAAGACTGTGATCAAAATTATATTGGACAAACAAAAATATTTATTTTGACTACATTTAAAGTACACATGGCTCATTTGAAATATGGCATAACGGAAAAATCTTGTATTGCCCAACACGCTTTTGACAACAACCATAGGATAGACGTAAATAATTTAAAATTAATTAAAAATGTAACAAACAGTAGACAGTTGGATGCTTTTGAAAATTTAGAAATCATTAAGTGTAAGAGTAGTATGAATAAGGACAATGGTCCGATACCCACCAGTCCACTGTTTGCTCTGATAAACCGAGACATATGTTACGGTTCAGTGAACCGTGGCAACAAATTAAGTATAAATAGTGCAAGTGTGTAGGTTATAATTTAGTTTGAATCTTCTACTGAAGATGCCAACTTAGTGGGCGAAACGCGCGTCGAGAAAAGTATAGTAGTGAAAAAGGGAAATTTAAACTCCAAATGTCTAGTTTTGGGATCTTGAGTTTAAATGTTTTTAGCATCAGCAGTTTTTGAGTAGTCATAAGAAAACCATTGAGTCTATGGACTTTAATAAAATGTTTTCGATCGAAATTTCATCATAAAGCTCTTTTAGACAATTTAATTCTCTGCAATTTGAGCTATTTTCGAGCCCTGTACGATGATTTTTCTCTGAATTATCGAGTTTCAAAAGACAGGCAAATATTTCGAATTTTTTTTAGTTTTCTTCTTACTCAAAAACTGCTAGTGCCAAAAAAAATTAAACTCGAGAACCAAAAAACTAAAAACATTGAGCTTCAATTTTATTTGTTCTTTTTTTCTCTACGACCATTTTTTTCCAAGTTACAGCTGGTTGCAAATTTAAGTGGGGGTATACCTGTAATACCGACATCACCAAATCTCCCTCCATCCATCAAACAAAACGGACCTATAATACGTGTTCCGCAACACGAGTCGCCGAATGGATCCCTGAGGTGAACACCTATCGGTCTCGAATGCGGAATAAATCAAAGTGGGCAACGCTAATCGTTTCTCTCGTAAAACTATTTTAGTCGCGATAAAGTCCCCGACAAGTGAAAGTCTTACTTAAAATTCAATTCGCGTTCAACAACGGCGATTAACAACGAGCCGAACTCACGCGCTATATTTAAATGACCGTTCAACCGACGCACAGCATAAACATAACGTACACAAATACATCGAGGAGCGTCCGTTATTACCGGCACTAAACCGGGGGCATAAAGTGACCTTTATCGCCGATATAAGTCGTTTTAAGGGCACGCGAATTTTAATGGGACCCTCAATACGAACTTTATGACTTCATTCGGGAGAACCTTAATCACACTAACCTTTTACCGCGTCCCAAATTAACTGAAAAGGACGTAACGGCCCTCTCGATCGACGTCACCGTTTATAAGATCGTCGTAAAAAAGGTGTCATAAAAAAAATGCGGTATTCGTGTCGAGGGGCGGGGCTCTGGCGTGTTGGCAATTCGGCAACGCCGCGTACAACTGCAGTTACGGTTATTTTAATCACTCACTGTGTTATACTTAAAGCTTAATATACTTAATATTTTAATAATGTGTGTGGGGATTCAGGTCCGTGTGTGACAGATAGAAATAACCCACAGTTTGCAAACGCGGTAGTTAACTAACTTATTACAATATGCGAATAGGTGAGCGGAACGCCTAGTGAGCAGGCGGAGAGTTAGACTGGGTACTTTGCGCGGGGCTCGTTATCGCTCAGCTCTGACTAGAAAAGACGATCCTCTCGGACTTGAGCTGTATTTTTATATTTATTATACGCCTTCTTTCCCGATTTGATTAGCTTTTTACATAACCATTCACCTAACATATCGGCAACGTGCTATGCGGATGACACTAATATTCTAATAATAGAAAATAATTTAAACCTTCTTAAGTGTACTGCAGAGACAGTATATAATAATATTATTAACTGGACAGACAAGAACAAACTATGTATTAATAAAAGCAAAACAAAAACTCTACTTTTTCAATCGACAAAGCGAGTACAGCAAAACCTTAACTATATTCGAAGATCACGCGGAGAATCAACTAGTAACCACTAATGACTCCAAGATGTCAGGGATTAAACTAGACTACGCTCTTCACTGGCAACCCCACATCGATGACCTTTCTTCAAAACTGCGAAGTAGTTGCTTTGCCCTTTATTTCATGTCAAAACATGCATCTCAGCATACACTCTTGGCGCTGTACTATGCTAATTTTCACTCCCACATGCGGTATGGGATATTAAACTGGGGTACAAGCACTCACGCCAACCGAATTTTTATATTGCAGAAATACGCTGTCAGGATCATACTTGGTGGTACAAAAGTATCAAATAATGGCTTTAACTTTGTTGTTTGCAAAGTTCGTTATAAAAGTTATTTTGTTCATTACCATGTATGTTTTAAGTTTTTTAGTTTGTTGATATCTTCTTTTGTTTTGTTACAATGGCAACAACTTCTTTTTTTTTGAATGGCACCCATACCTTTTTTTTCGTTATGAAAAAACATATTTTTCTCTATTCAGTCACAAAATTTTGCAATTTTTGAAAAAAAAAATAAGCGAGATAAAATTGGTTGCCATAGGAACAAAACAAAAAAGAAGATATCAACAAACTAAAAAACTTAAAACATACATGGTAATGAACAAAATAACTTTTTATATTGAACTTGCAAATAAAGTTAAAGCCATTATTTGATACTTAACCCGGTGTATGGCCTTAACAGACAACAATCCTGTAGAAATGCTTTTAAGGAGTTGAAAATTTTAACTTTAGCTGGTACTTATATTTTAGAGGTGTGCTTGTACGTATACAAAAATAAAATATCTTTTCTGGTAAACCAAGCCTCACATGACTATAACACTAGAACGCGGAATATGCTACTACCGGGTATTCACAGAACAACACTATATCAGAAAAGCTTGTTTTATAATGGTTGTAAATTCTTTAATGCGCTGAGTATTGACATTAAGACTTCTCCCAGCATCCATAGTTTAAAAAAAAAGCTGAAGCAGTTTCTACTAGAAAAAAACCACTGAAGAATTTTTTTTAATTGATTAGTTAAGCTGAATAGTTAAAGCTTTAATGTAAGATTTCAAATATGTTGTATTATAAAGTTATGTGTCTGATGTAGCATTTTATAAAAATGTTTGCGTTGTTTTCCACGAAAAAGTCGTTACTTTGTGTCATGTAGATGTCACGGTATTGCTATTTTATTTTATGACTTTTTCTCAATTACTGTGTATATTATTTATACTTTTAATTTACGAAATAAAGAATTATCATTATTATTCCCAATAGGCAATGTCTGATTCATCAAAAGCAGGCCGCGCGCCAACAGCATTCTCTTTCGCTATCCACGCCATCTCTCGACACCCACTACTAATGCCCGCACGCGTTTCGTCTACACAATAGAGCCGCGGTGCACAAAGCCCCATTACCGCGACGTACGCTACGTCGAAAATTGGCAATAAAGGTGCACGCTGCACTCCGCTTATTGCTAACGATTTCAGAAAGCAATAATTCAGCCGCATCTTATTGGGGTAGGCCATGGAACGGCTTCGCCTCCCCCTACCGCGCCGGGTAAACACTCGGGTGCACGTCATTGTGAATTATTTCATGCGATCACGTCATAGTTTGCGAATCTCGAGAGCGCGTGTAAAGAGGGGGTGGGCCGCCCTCGTCGAGAACCCACCCTCGTATAGAAAACCGAAATTTACCCCCAGAAA
This sequence comes from Aromia moschata, assembly GCA_029963805.1. Lineage (NCBI taxonomy): Eukaryota > Metazoa > Arthropoda > Insecta > Coleoptera > Cerambycidae > Aromia > Aromia moschata. Next base: position 50,348 of record JAPWTK010001315.1, read on the forward strand.
AATGAGCACCAAGCGTTCAAGTAAATGTATCTTACAGAACCTGCAATATAATCCTAAAATGTAAGAACGGTTATCGTCTAAGCTCAGTCCAAGAATTGTTGTTAAATGACCAGCCGCAGTGAATAAAAATCTCTTTGAAAAAAATATTTTTTACTGGCGAGGAATGGTTTTTCCTCTCTGGGTGAGTTAATACTCAACAAAGCTCTGAAAATCGCACATTTTTTTACAGAAAAGTCTGCATTCTCAGAAAGTTGGCTATATCGAAAAGAAGGTTAATTGGACCTATATTTTTTTGAAAGGACTCTCAATTCGGTGCAATGCCGTAATGACATTTTAGAAAAGAAATTGGAACTACTTTATTAGTGCTTACTTTTAGAAAACTACAAACTAAATATTCGTTAGCAAAAATATATCACTTAACCCCTTGACTGGCGAGAACAATCTTTTTTCGACTTGCTTTCAACGGCCCAAACTGCTGAAAAATCACAAATCTTTGTCCTATAAGTAAATGCTCTTCTAATGCCTGATAATGTATAAAATATAATCAACATATGTTTTCCCATATTGTTGGGCATGCCGAACATGATTTGGGGGGTTTATTGGGTTCTATTTTGTGTCCAAAATAGACTAGAGCATTTTTTTCAGTTTTTAAAAATTCTTATCCTCACACACTCAACTGTTATTTTGACAGGCTGTATCACTTCCGAGGTATTTTGACCCGCGGAACATTACGGTGTTGTCAAAATTTGGACCAAGTGCTCATAAAGGCCAATATTGGGAGGAAATTGCAGCAAAAATTACTCAACTTATGACATAAGGAATAAAAACTGTTTTGATTACTGTTCGGACACTCAAAGTTTGTACATTATTCAGCAATTCAAGGATTGAGGCGAAAATTGGACAAGACTTGACTCAGTGCGTCCAAATCCGTCGGAAATAATGTCTAAATGAAATATTGGAAAAGTGTAGATTGAGGATTTATGAGGTGATTCAACGACAAAATTTAGACTTTATGACAATTTGGCGTGTGTAAGACAACAGTACAAAACTGGCAACAGTAGCAAAATGTCATAAATTGATATATGTTTGTGGCATTTTCCTCCCAAAATTGGATTTTCCGAGGATCCAGGCCAAATTCTGACAATGCCATGATGTTCCACGGGTCAAAACACGCCAGAAATGATACGTTCGGCAGACAGGGCACATTTCAACAAATTACCGCGTCAGTCAAGGGGTTAATAAAATAACAACACAGCGTCAAATACGATGCGAAACAAACTTACTTGCCATCTGTTCAACACATCGTACAAAAACAATATAAACTTTCATATCATTTAACTTAATTTACTCCATCTGGATTAAACCGGTTTACCTTCTAACATAATTAATACGACGCGTATAACGCCTTTCTACTAAAATAAACATCGAACTAATGCCCTTTAGAACGGCCTACTCGAAAACTTCTCATAATAAATAACGCCCAAACTAGCGTAATCTACTCTCACGTTAGTTGAATTAACAATTAGGTATCAAATTTAAGAAACATGTTAGAAAACGTATTATCCCGATTTAACGGGCATTGTGACAGGGTTACAAGCGTTTTAAAATATTGCCTTTCCTATGGTAACATCGAAAATTTCGAGCCCGTAGTCGGACACCTTTCGCCGAGGTGGTGTTAACAACGTCTTCGAATCATCAAGGAATATGTAATTCGAACGAAGCCTCAGTGGGTATTTAAAAGAAAACACAGTTTAATAATTATGAAGCCTATTCATCATCCTGCGCCGCGGACAGTTTATACAAAACATCTTTTTGTAAGGATCTGACCACGCTCTCAAACACGAGCGTCACTTGAAACCATTAGTGGCTATTAAAATAATTTTTGTCCGGGAGGATTTTATCTTAAGCTCCATTAATCTTCACGCAGTGTACATATTCGGTCGACTGAAAGGGAAAAGCCGTTGGAACGTATAAAGAAATTGATGAAGAGGTGAGGGGGATGAGTATTTATTTAAATTATGGGATGTCGGAGCCAAGGTGTAGCTTAAGGTATTTCTAGAAGGTACATTGGACGCTTCCTAGGGTACAAGTTCTTGATTAACATTGAAGCACCAGCGTCGTCATTCCGAGTTGGACCAAGTCTCTATCCAATGAGGTTATCACAGTCACGCCTACTCGCAATAATTATCTGCTAGCTTCAACGGACGCATATTGTATGTATGAAGTGCATACCAAGAACAGGATGACCTTGAGTTTAGGTATCTGAACCCATTATTTAATACTTTGTATCACTGACCGCGATAACATCGAATGCCTTCTCGCTTTGATCGAACGATTCCTGGCTTGAATACAAATAATGGATTTGCTCACTACAGGTAGCAATTCAATCACGTTGACTTTCAATGAGTCTATTTCAAGTATTAAAATAACCAAGAAAATTATATATGGTAATCGAGTCAGAATAGAGAGCTTTTATGATCGAAACTTACTTTAGAAATGGTAGAAGGGTAATGGCCAGTGGGTTTATTAAACACGCCTTTTTCGATTTTCAAACTGTGGCTGTTATCTGCACTAGATATCTGTGGCTTTGTTTTAGAGTGGCAGTGTGGATAGGAAGGAAGGCAGTGCACAAAAAGTTGAAGAAGTGAGGCAAATCGTTAATGAACGCCCACATACCCATATTCGGCGTTTAAGCCAACAAGTAAATGCATCCTACGGAACCTGCGGAATACTAAAATGTGACCTCTACATGCACGCTTGGAGTCTAAGCTCAGTCCAAGAATTGTTACATTGTGTTACGTTTCGAATAAAAATTATCCTACATAGACGTCAATAACATACTTCTCGAGAACACCCCACTAAAATATGTCACGCCATATATTGCAATGGTTCCTGTCTAACATAGGGGATTTGAATTTCTGATCATTGTACTGTTCTGATCTGATCATTGTACTGATAAATTCCGTTTTCGGAAAAACGGAAAAGTAGAAAAACTATGCGAGTTCTGGCTCCGTCAAGGTCAAAGGCGTAATAAAGGCTTGGCGTTTTGTTTTGACATTGTATACCTAGTTTTAAAATGTGACGCGTTACATAGAGACCAAAACGACCACTCGAACTTGTCAAAAATACCTCTCGAGAACACCCCACTAAAAACTTGTCACGCCATACGTTATAACTACTTTGGTTCCTCTGTAATATAGGGACTTGAATTCTGATCAATGTAATGATAACTTACATTTTCTAAGAAACGCAAAAGTAGAAAAACTATGCGAGTTCTGGCTCCGTCAAGGTCAAAGGCGCAATAAAGGCTTGGCGTTTTGTTTTGACATTGTATACCTAGTTTTAAAATGTGACGCGCTACATAGAGACCAAAACGACCACTCGAACATGTCGATAACGTAACTACCCGATCTCGATCACCTCACTAGAAATTCCCCGCCCGCTAATGCACCCTCCATTAATTGTCCGTGCGCGTACACCGTCACGTATACATCTATCAAACGTCCGATATTTAATATATCGAGAGTACGCTCTCCGACCCGCGCTGCCGCTCATACGGCGGGGGAATTTAATTTCGCCAAAGTTTGAATAAACCGAATGCGGTTTCCAGTTATGCCAGAATTATAAACTAACATTAGCAGCATCGGTCCTTTGGCCGTATCCCGGCCAGTTAAATTAGTTTGTTTCGTGCATGTTTCACGCTCGTCGACGCGCCGCCGCCCCCTCTACCCTCCTCCCGCGGGGCCCGGCCGCTCTGCCCGGGTCCGGGTCGAATGTCAAACTTATTTCAAGTATTTCTTGCGCCCGTCAAAGCGAAGTTTAATATCGGAAACTTGCAATAATGGCCGTTGTATCGGGATGTCGCTAATGGGGGAATGTCGAAACTACGTTGGCAAGCAGGGGACTGCCATTTCCGCCAGACAGCTGGTTAATCATGTCTATAAAGATAGAAGAGCAATTGTTGCAGAGCACATATGTATGATATGGAAAATTAAAGGCTCAATTAAGGCTAATTAAGTGCCCTATTGCTAAATTAAATGCTCCCAAATTTTTCGCGAAAATGCATGTTCTGCTGACCTAACGTTAAGATAGCAGAGCAATAGCATATTATTACGAATATATGTAATTAAAGAAATGAAAATAATCTCAAATTAAAAGGCTCGTTAAAGGCTCTTAAAAAAACGGAAAAAAACTTATTAACTTTTTTTTCGGCCGCTCTGCTGGCTTAATGATTAAACAGCAGAACAGGGGGCATAACTCGGTATCCCATTGGTTCCCGCCAATGACTTGCACGTCGAAATTTAAGGCTCATTAAAGGCTCAATAAGTGCCCTATTGCAAAATTAAATGCTCGCCATTTTTTCGCAAAAATTCGGGTTTCAATTTCTAAAGTCGTTGAAAGCTAGACGAGGACATAGAATAAAAAAAGTTATCGATTAAAGAGCGATAATTGGGCGCTTTAATCAAAAGGCTCTTTAAAGGCTCTTGGAAAATATGAAAAAATAATTATTATCTTAATTTTCTTTTTTTTTGTTTTTCGGCCCCTCTGCTGTATAAGTATACACGGAGAAAAAATGATGTTGCAAAAAACTGCAACATTTTGGGGGAATCTTGGGACAAAACATGATTTAAATAGTATTTCAGACATAAAACATGAAAAAGTGCAACATGATATCGTAAAAATTGAAACTAAAATTTGCGATTTTTGCAGCATTACGTTGCACTTTTTCACGCTTTATGTCTGAAATACTATTTAAATCACGTGTTGTCCCAAGATTCCCACAAAATGTTGCAATTTTTCGAACATCATTTTTCTCCGTGTATTATTACAGCAGAGGGGCCGAAAAACAAAAAAAAAAAAAATTAAGATAATAATTATTTTTTCGTATTTTCCAAGAGCCTTTAAAGAGCCTTTGATTAAAGCGCCCAATTATCGCTCTTTAATCGATAACTTTTTTATTCTATGCCCTCGTCTAGCTTTCAACGACTTTAGAAATTGAAACCCGAATTTTTGCGGGTTTCAAGCGCGAAGCATTTAATTTTGCAATAGGGCACTTATTGAGCCTTTAATGAGCCTTAAATTTCGACGTGCAAGTCATTGGCGCGAACCAATGGGAGACCGAGTTATGCCCCCTGTTCTGCTGTTTAATCATTAAGCCAGCAGAGCGGCCGAAAAAAAAAAGTTAATAATTTTTTTCCGTTTATTTAAGAGCCTTTAACGAGCCTTTTAATTTGAGATTATTTTCATTTCTTTAATTACATATATTCGTAATAATATGCTATTGCTCTGCTATCTTAACGTTAGGTCAGCAGAACATGCATTTTCGCGAAAAATTTGGCATTTAATTTAGCAATACGGCACTTAATTAGCCTTAATTGAGCCTTTAATTTTCCATATCATACATATGTGCTCTGCAACAATTGCTCTTCTATCTTTATAGACATTGGTTAATCATATTATTATATGTTGTACTAGCGGTGTTTCGTAAAACGATGTTTTAATAGAAAATTCGATCGGGACGGGAGAAAATTGGACGGCATAATGAAAATGTGGCATACAATTGCTACATTTTACATATTATAATTAATTATGTGTTCCTGGAGTGGGTACTGGAACCTTCGGCGTAAAAGCAAAAAACTGGACGTTTTCCACGACACACCGAACTACTATACCTTTCTCGACGCGCGTTTGGCCAACTAAGTTGGCATCTTCAGGAGAAGATTAAAACTAAATTCTAACCTCACACTTGCACTGTTTATACTAAATTTGTTTACATGGTTCACTGAACCATAACATCTGTCTTTGTTTATCAGAGCAAACAGTGGACTGGTGGGTATCGGGCCATTTCCTTATTTTTTCTATTGTTACACTTAATGATTTCTAAACTTTCAGAAGCATCCAACTGACTACTGTTTGTTACATTTATAAGAAAATTTATAACTTGAGGTCTTAATTTAGAACAACTAAAACGCTTTAGAAAGTAACACTCCATATCGCAAAAAGTGTTCCTGTTTTCCGATTGCAATGTAATGTATTTACGTTCGAAAAAAAGATTAAGAGTGCGTGCAAACGGCTCATTCTTACAGATCTTATCGAAAGTAACACAGACTTTCGAACCATTAATCAGTTAAGGCCGACTGCTGACACGAGAAATAAATACATTTATATTAGACTTATTGTTAGCCCATAGTAGGCGTATATCTAATGTCTGTCGAGTGATAAATAAGATACAGCTAATATATAGATGTACCTATCTAATGATTTTATAAGAAAAAGACAACAACAAAAATAGAAAAAGAGTAAAATAACAAGGTTATTTCATATTACATTTTATTTCTACTACTTACTACCTAAAATCTACCTGGCGCATTTTATATTTTTATGACATTAGTTATATTATAACTGTATTCCTTTCCATCTGTCTAGGGCACTACAAAGTATACAAGGTGTTTATAGATTTCACTGTCATTTGTGTGTAGTCGATCATCTTCGACCTCGTTTGGCAGTCACTCACTTCCAATGGCACAAGCAGGTTTGCAGTAGCCTAGGTCAGGACCATTAGCCGCTGATTTACTCAAGATTATAGAATTTTAAAACATATATTTTAAAACTTATATAGCAACAATACAAACTGGTACTTTAGTTATGTCATTTGTAAATAGAGTATTTTTGAACTAATCAACTTTTCGTGTAACCTCTTATTGTTTAACACGCTTAACTCGAGTTCCCTAAGGCACAATGAGCTCGCAACGTTCATTTCAAAATTACCAAAGCTAGAAAGAAGGAATACCCCAGGCATCAAATAAATTTAAGTTAATAGACAGTCCTGTTCGGTCGCGAACACCTCAGCAGTAATCTCGTATACTTCCGTCCCATTGTGCAACATGCTCCCCGGAAAAATGATACTGTTTTACATAATGCGACAAGTGAAATATGTCGCTCATAAATCTACCTAAAAATTATCCTGAGACGAGCAACATCTCTATTAGACGCCGCGAAATTTTGTCTAGTAGATGTCAAGGAACACAAAGTGGTTTATTTCGGTTGGTCTTTGGGTAGAAAATTATAAACAATACATTCGAGTTTTTATAAATGGGTTGGTTTATAAAAGTGCGGTTAGAAAATAGTCACTTTGAGGTTAGACTATTTTACATTAGGTTCGTTTAAGCCAAGGTATGTTAGACTAAGTGTGAGATTATAACATAACCTCAACGGAAAACGTTGTGTTGTGATATATACCTTTTTTTGAATTCAAATTTTGTTTTTTTTTTTTTGAAATATAAAGTACAAATTTGAAATCAGCGACCCAAAAAACATAAAATTCGATGTACATACGAGGCGCGTTCATAAAGTAAGGGCCGTTTGGTCACAGAAAAAAATGTACTCATAAGAAACAAATTTTATTGTCATATTTAGTTAGGTAGAATCTTACTTTACTTCTCTACATAATCGCCGTTCACTTCTAAGCATTTTTCGTACCGCTGCACCAGCTTCTTTAACCCCTCTGCATAGAAGCTTGCCGCCTGAGAGTTGAACCAGTTGACAACGGCGTTTTTGAGTCCCTCTTCGGTTTCAAAACGTTGTCCACCGAGCCACTGTTTAAAATGCAAGAAGAGGAAGTAGTCGCTAGGTGCAAGGTCGGGACTGTACGGTGGGTGGTCAAAAAGTTCCCAACGAAAATCTTGAATTTTCTCATTGGTTTTGGCAGCAGTGTGAGGACGCGCGTTATCGTGGAGGAGGATTATGCCAGATGACAGTTTCCCGCGGCGTTTGTTTTGGATCGCACGTCTCAATTTTTGAGCGTTTCGCAGTACACGTCAGCTGTAATTGTTGTCCCACGTTCCATGAAATCAACCAAAAGAACACCGTCTTTGTCCCAAAAAACTGTAGCCATCAATTTTCGACTTGTGTACTGAGTTTGCTTAAACTTTTTCGGTTTTGGTGAAGATGAGTGTCGCCACTGCATCGATTGCAGTTTTGTTTCTGGGTTGGCGTAGGATACCCACGTCGTCCCCAGTAACAATGTGAGAAAAACAAAGCATCTCCATCTTGTTGATAACGGGCCAAAAACTTTCGTCCACTAGACATTCTTTGCTCTTTGTGGTGGTCGGTGAGCATTTTTGGTACCCACCTTGCACACAATTTGCGGTATGCGAGGTTTTCTGTGACAATATTGTAAACAGTAGTGCGTCCAAGTTGAGGAAATTTGTTAGCCAGGCCACTAATCGTCAATCGACGATCAGATCGCAGTGTTTGGTCCACTTGTGAAACGATTTCATCGGTCTGGATACTGGGCCTGCCACTCCGCTCTTCGTCATGGACATTTGTTCGGCCATTTTTAAAATCATGGCACCATTGTCTAACCTTTCCTTCACTCATAACTGTAGGTCCGTAAACCAGGCATAACTCCCGATGAATTTCAGCAGCCGACGATCCTTTTGCACATAAGAAACGAATCACAGAACGCACTTCACAGTTGGCGGGATCAACGATTTTCGCGGCCATTGTTCTTTGCATTCACGGACAACAATACGACTTCAGAATCAAAACAAATGACGCTGTAGCTTCGCAATGAGTCAGTAGATGGCGCTGCAGTAGTAAAACTGTGCTTCGAAGCGCCAATATTTATATATAAGCAAACGGCCCTTAGTTTATGAACGCGCCTCGTAGTTTGACAAATTTTCTACCTTTCTCGATTTTTGGCCAGGATTTTCCGATTCTAACCCACTGTGCGACACCAGAATTATTTGTATCAGTGTAGCGCGCGCTCGCGTGACCTTCCAACATCCCCGGAAATATACCGAATTCTTCATATTTTATATGCCGCGACCCCCTCCGAAGCATTCATCATCCGACGGGTAATACTCCTTATTTCCCTTAATAAAGGTAAGATAATGGGGGTTAATGCCGCTAATATTTCTGCGATTGTGCCGCCCCCGAACCGTTCGGGAACGGCTGAGTTATGGCGTTTAACAACAGGTTAAGTGCCCTTTAATTGGCGCCGCTTTAACCGGGTAGCGATTTGCCCTTATTTGTTTTATCGGCATGATGGATGAACGCGGATATTTTTTAGAAGAGGTTGCGGTTTTTTTGGTTCGGAAGAGTGATGCAATTACCGCCCATTCATTTGCTAATTTCGCACCGTATTTGCCTTCAAATATTCCCAAAGAAAA